>CM069904.1:119687872-119747872 GCA_036172215.1 Camellia granthamiana
TACCAAGCGTAAATTAACTAAGGAAAATTCAGCCTCATTATGGCACAAACGCCTAGGTCACATCTCTAAATCTAGAGTTGAGCGCCTTGTGTCTGATGGAATTTTGGACTCTCTTGATTTTTCAGATTTTGATGTCTGTGTTGAGTGTATCAAGGGAAAACAGACCAAAATAAAGAAATATGGTGCCCATAGGACTACAGATGTCTTAGAATTAATTCATACGGACATTTGTGGCCCATTCCCTATGGCGTCTTGGAATGGTCAACAATATTTTATCACATTCATAGACGACTATTCCAGATATGGGTATCTATTTCTTATCCATGAGAAATCACAGTCTTTGGACGTATTCAAAAAATTTAAGGCCGAAGTTGAGTTACAACTCAACAAACGGATTAAAAGTGTCAGGTCTGACCGTGGTGGTGAATACTATGGCAGATATGATGGATCAGGTGAACAACGTCCAGGACCGTTTGCAAAATACCTGGAGGAATGTGGAATCGTCCCACAATACACCATGCTAGGATCACCTAGCATGAATGGTGTATCTGAGAGACGAAACCGGACTCTTAAGGATATGGTAAGAAGTATGATCAGTCATTCTACTTTACCAGAGTCCCTCTGGGGTGAGGCTTTAAAGACAGCAACTTATATCTTAAATCGGGTGCCAACTAAAGCAGTTGTAAAAACACCTTATGAGCTTTGGGTTGGGCGAAAGCCTAGTCTAAACCATTTGCATGTGTGGGGGTGTCCTGCTGAGGCGAGACCTTATAAACCTCATGAACGAAAATTGGACTCTAAAACCATTAGCAGCTACTTTATTGGCTATGCCGAACGATCACGGGGTTACAAGTTTTATGATCCCACAAATAAGTCAATATTTGAGACGGGAATTGCAACATTTTTTGAGGATGTTGAGTTTGGGGGGAGAAATCCAGTTAGAGACATTGTCTTTGAGGAGGAAGCAGGAGTAATCCCACTTACTACTACTACTTTTGACCAATCACAGGTTCCTATACCTGTCATTGCTCGAGAAGTAATTTCGGATCCTCAACCAGACAATGTTGTTCAAGATAATATAGTTCAAACCCCCATTCAAGATGAGGTAATTATTCCTGAGGAACAAACTCTACAACCTCAACCTCAAGAATCTGTGCCATTAAGGCGATCCACAAGAGAAAGGAGATTTGCACTTTCAGATGATTATATTGTATATCTCCAGGAACATGAGGTAGAAAATGGAATGTCGAAAGATGATCCAATCAACTTTCGTCAAGCCATGGAAAGTTCCAACTCTCATAAGTGGATAGAAGCCATGAATGAAGAATATAAGTCTATGCAAGACAATAAAGTTTGGGAACTTGTCTCATTACCAGTTGGTGCGAAGCACGTAGGTTGTAAATGGATATTTAAAACCAAAAGGGATTCAAATGGTAATGTGGAGAGGTATAAGGCACGTCTTGTAGCCAAAGGCTTTACTCAAAAAGAAGGAATTGACTTTAAAGAAACTTTCTCTCCAGTTTCTTCGAAAGATTCTTTTAGGACAATTATGGCGCTTGTTGCATATTTTGATCTTGAGTTGCATCAGATGGATGTCAAAACAGCTTTTCTTAATGGTGACATTAAAGAAACAATTTATATGGTGCAGCCAGAAAACTTTGTGTCAGGAGACCCAAAGAATATGGTTTGCAAATTGACTAAATCCATCTATGGACTCAAACAAGCTTCTCGTCAGTGGTACTTCAAATTTCATCAAGTTATCACTTCGTATGGTTTTGAAACTAATGTTGTTGATGAATGTGTGTATCACAAGTTCAGTGGGAGTAAACACATATTTTTGGTTTTATATGTTGACGACATATTGCTTGCCACAAACGATATAAACTTATTGCATGACACCAAGAGATTTCTATCTAAGAATTTTGAAATGAAAGATCTTGGTGATGCTTCTTTTGTATTAGGAATCGAAATACACCGAGATCGTTCTCGGGGTATTCTGGGATTATCACAAAGGAGCTATATCGAAAAAGTACTCAATAGATTTGGCATGCAAAATTGTAAACCAGGTGAAACCCCGGTTGCTAAGGGAGACAAGTTTAGTCTCAGTCAATGCCCGAAGACCAGTCTTGAAATTCAAGAAATGCAGAAGATTCCTTATGCCTCGGCTGTAGGGAGTCTAATGTATGCTCAAGTATGTACGCGTCCGGATATTGCGTTCATAGTTGGCATGTTAGGCAGATATTTAAGTAATCCTGGCATGGATCATTGGAAAGCAGTCAAGCGTGTTATGCGATATTTACAGAGAACAAAGGAATATATGCTCACATATAGGAGATCGGATAAGTTAGAGGTCATTGGATATTCCGACTCCGATTTTGCTGGATGCCAAGACAGTAGGAAATCCACATCAGGCTATATTTATCTGTTAGCTGGGGGAGCAATTTCTTGGAGGTCTGCAAAGCAGACGCTCATAGCTTCATCCACCATGGCCGCAGAATTTGTAGCATGTTATGAGGCATCAAACCAAGGGATATGGCTGCGGAATTTTGTCACTGGGTTGCGTATTTTGGAAGGCACTGAAAGACCACTTAAGTTATATTGTGACAATAAGTCTGCAGTTTTATATTCCAATAACAATAGGAGCTCGACAAAATCAAAGCATATTGATATCAAGTTCCTAGTTGTAAAAGAAAGAGTGCAGAGTGGACAGATTTCCATAGAGCACATTGGGACAAACTCCATGATAGCGGATCCAC
The DNA here is from genome assembly GCA_036172215.1 of Camellia granthamiana. Lineage (NCBI taxonomy): Eukaryota > Viridiplantae > Streptophyta > Magnoliopsida > Ericales > Theaceae > Camellia > Camellia granthamiana. The sequence continues at coordinate 119,690,629 of CM069904.1, forward strand.
TTACGAAGGGACTACCACCCAAGGTCTTTCATGAGCACACTGCTCAGATGGGTGTTGTTCTATTTGAGAACATTCTGGTTTAGTGGGAGTTTGTATTTATATTACTGCTTTATGTCAGCCTTAAGTTTTATCTATGTAATTAGATTAATTTCTGCAGAAATAAAGTATTCAGTTTATTACGCTCTGTTACGTAATGTGAAGTATTGATCTCAATAAAGTTAAGTAGGACCAGTTGGAAATAGGCATGTATGGATCACATCACATGTAATTTCCATGCTACGCATCCATGATTGATCTATGTCATTTAGCTGTATTAGTATACGTGACCATTGGTGGGTCGAGTTACGATTGATGTAACGAAGACCGCTTTGATCCTATATTAGTATAGTTAATGGACAAGATTGTTTGGATACCCTCAAGTTATGATAACAAATTTCTGAGCTCACTAAAGTTAAGCACATTTTTCAGGGTACATATGTGGTCCAGTGGGAGATTGTTAGATAATGTCTCAATGGGACCACATAATTAAATGTGGTGTTATCATTTATAAAAAGCCTACAATTTAAGTGATTCAATTTAGTTAATAGGCTTAAGGGTATATGTGTTATGGACCTAATGTGTAGATACTAGTTGTATAATTTCTATTTCTATGAGGGGCAGAAATAGAAATTAAAACATATTGGTTAAAGTTGGTTTAATGACTAATTAATTGGTTTAATGGCTAATTAATTAGTTTAATGGTTAATGGGTAACTGATGTCTGTTTAATATCCCATATGGTGGTTTCATGGGACTTTATAACTTTCAGTTATGAAAACCAATTACAACCTTTAAAAGGTTATGGTCCCTATTCCTTCCCAAGTGGTGAAAAAGAACACTGCCATGTTTTCTAAATCCTCTCAAGGAGAAACATAAGGCACCAAAGGGGAAAGGATTAGAAGGCAATAACATAGTCAATAACAAAGAGTTTATTGATAATCACGCTTCCGTTTAATCATTCATCAATGGATTCAGGTATGTCATTTTGTCTTGATTTCTTGTTGATACACATGGTAATTGATCCGAAGTTTAAGGTTTATGTTCTGAAATTTATGTTAACAGCCTTCTCTTAAAAAAAAAAAAAAAAAAAACCGTAATAAGACTGTCTACCTATTTACCTATTTAAAAGTAATAGTGCTTACCATAGTTAATTAAAGAGAATTAAAAATTGTGTTTAGATTTTAAATTTATAAAGAGAAATATAAGAAATGCCCTTATTACTTTTTTTTAAAGTACATGTTACGAATTTTTTGGCATTATTATGATGATTTGTGATTCAAAAATAAAATTACGCATTTTTTGGATAAAATTACATATTTTTTAATCGAAAAATTTTTGAACTACAAAATGCATAACACTACCACAAAAATATATAACATCATTTCTGAACTCCCAATTATCGTAACGCTACCAATAAATTACATAACATTTATCACAAAAATACATAACATACATCAAAAACTGCATGACAAGATGCATAATCCCAGATTTATAAAGTAGAAAAAAAATATATATATATATATATAAGAAATTTGTGAAAACAAATCAGCTTCTGGTTCATTACATTTCCCTTTTCTTTTTTATCTCCACAAATTATTTTCAAAGTTTAATATTGAAACACAACCTTAAATGTACTAAAAACACACTATGGGGTCTGTGGAGGACATGGCACATGGAAAGAGATAATATACAAAAGGCATTGGAATTGTTTGCATTCCCTCTACAAACATGTAATGTCACACCAAACTATCTACTTCTTGATTATGCTAAGAACTTTTTTTGCAAGGAATATTGTACTTTGGGAATATTATAAGATTATGATATAACATCCATCGTGGTAATGTTGAACTTGAAGACTAAGCATATCTATGTAAAACAATCTAGTATGAGATATTTTCCACATTAGCTTTGGAGTTCTAAGAAATATTGAGAAAATTACATGAATGACGATATTTGAAAATTTGGAACATCAAAATTGGATGTTTCATGGTGAGATTAGTAAAAGGCTATGGATCCATAATGCTTCTGAAGTATATCAAACTAATGTATTGATAACATAATCAGATGATATTCAAAATTTGATAGTATTATTGAAATGGATATTAATATATATTGAAAAATAAGTAATGCTTGAGCCTTTACCAACATGGGCCAAAGATGTGCAACAAAGGGCATAGTGGCATATATAGGCTTTTGATCGGTCAAGGAATTTTCTAAACCCAAAAAATAAAATTAAAAACCATGGAATTCTAATACGAGGGTAGCTTCTAAATACACATCTTAAATTCCTCACTCCACCAATGCATTGTAGCACTTGTACCTTAATAAGAAAGTCTTGACCAACTAGCTCTAGGCCCAAATAGTATGAGACATAGTTCTATTAAAAGTCTTGGGCCTCCATTTTACATTATGGGCTTTCACCATTCCAAACTCACATAAGCTTTGCATTTGACACCATTCCACATCCACACAAAACCATACCTAAACACAATTCAAATTCATGGTTGAAAAGAAAATTTCAAAATTTAAAATGGAAATTAAAAACAATTGGGTAAATTACATTTACTTGACCTGAGGTTTCTGACAAATATAAGAACTTTTCCTGTGATTTAAATAATTACAGTAACCTCTCCTGTTTTACCTGATAATGTCAAGATTCTCCCATTTTGTCAAATTGTTCCAAACGGTGTTACTTTTTCGATAGTAAATTACCTTATCGCCCTTCCTTTTAAAATATTAAAAAATGTTTTTAGATTGGAGGACAGGTTTGAAAGAAATAAATAGTGTTTGGAACAGTATTTTTGGATTTATTTTTTTAAAATATTAAAAAATGTTTTAAAAAATTTATTTTTTCTTTTAAATATATAATTTTTATTTAAATATTTTTAAATATTTTATTATATTTTGTAAATATTTTAATTTTTTTAATTTTAATATTTTAAACTCAAAATACAACTTCACACTTAAATCATAATCAAGCACATAACTCAAAACTCAATTCAAAAATTATTTTCAAATCTCATAACCAAACACATAACTCGACACTCCACACTACTTTCAAAACTCTACACTCAAATCGTAACCAAACGCATAACAAAAAAATTAAAATATTTAAAAATATATTTATAAAATAAAATAAAATATTTAAAATAAAAATTATATATCTAAAATAAAAAAATTAAAATTTTTTAATTTTTTAATATTTAAAAATATATTTAACGTAAGTTTGTATTTTTTTAAATTTGTGTTTGCTTATGAGTTTTGAAAATAATTTTTTAATTGAGTTTTGAATTGTGTATTTGGTTAAGACTTTATGAGTTTTGAAATTTTTTTTGAAAATTTCTAATTACAATTGTGATTCTAAAAGAGAACCAAACATGTTTCTAAAAAATATCTTTTTTGGGAACATGTTTTTACTCAAAACTCAATTCAAAAATTATTTTCAAAACTCATAACTAAATACAAACTTAAAACTCAATTCAAAATTCTTTTCAAAACTCAACCAAACTTTTTCAAAAAAATCTATTTTAAAAGAAAAAAATTTCAAAAAAAAATTATTTTATTTTTGAAAATTATTTTTAGAATCCTGATTTGAGTGTGAAATCGTTATTTTGAGTTATGAGTTTTGAAAAGAAAAAATTCGTTTGGTTATAAATTTTGAAATTTTTTGAAATTATTTTTTTAGGATAAGTATTTTATATTTTAAATATTTATTTATTTATTTATTTTAATGTGCATTATATTTCATATATCTATGTGTTCTATTTTTTTGGGGGGGGGATTTTTATTGAAAAGTCCAATTTAGAAGTGTTTTAACTCAAGAAGTCTATGAAAAAATTTTTGAACCCATTTAGTCCCATGTATGTATAGTTTTATTCCATAAAGTCCATTTTCTTGATTTACACTATTTTCTTGGACACTTATGCCCTTATATTCAATTTTGATATCCTTATAAATATTTTTTTGAACGATTAGCAATTTAATGATGTGAACATTCATATTTTAAAATTCACATTGCTAGGAATGTAAAATTGGCCCGTGGGCGGCCCGAAACCCGCCCTCGCGAGCCGAGGCGGGGCCCGGCCCGTTCACAATGTAAATATTCACATTGACATGTTAACATTCACATTAGTAGGAGTGTAAAATTGCCCCGCGTCCCATGGCGGCGCAAGACTCGCTCGTGGCCCATGGACGGCCCGGGGCGGGCCCGGTCCGGCCCATTGACAATGTGAATATTCACATTGACATGTTAACATTCACATTGATAAGAGTATAAAATTGGCCCGTGGCCCATGGGCGGCCAAAAGCCCGCCCGTGGCCCGGGGAGGGCCCGGCCCGGCTCGTTGACAATGTGAATATTCACATTGACAGGAGTGTAAAATTAGCCCGTGCCTTGTGGCTGCCCGAAAACCCGCCCACGGCCCGTGGGCGGCCCGGGGGCGAGCCCGGCTCAGCCTATTGACAATGTGAATATTCACATTGACATGTTAATATTCACATTGATAAGAGTATAAAATTGGCCAGCAGCCTAGGGCGGGCCCGACTCGGCCCGGCCCGTTGACAATGTGAATATTCACATTGACATGTTAACATTCACATTAATAGGAGTGTAAAATTGGCCCCCGTCCCGTGGCTGCACGAAACCCGCTCGCAACCCATGGGCGGCCCTAGGGCGGGCCCGGCTTGGCCCGTTGACAATGTGAATATTCACATTGACATGTTAACATTCACATTGATAAGAGTATAAAATTGGTCTGCGGCCCATGGGCGGGCCAAAAGCCCGCCCCGCGACCCGGGGCGAACCCGGCCCGGCCCGTTGACAATGTGAATATTTACATTGACATGTTAACATTCACATTGATAAGAGTGTAAAATTGACCCGCAGCCCTGTGGGCGGCCCGAAGCCCGACCGAAGCCCGAGGCGGGCTTGGCCTGACCCGTGACAATGTGAATATTCACATTGACATGTTAACATTCACATTGATAGGAGTGTAAAATTAGCCCGCGCCCCGTGGCTGCCCGAAACCATCCCACGGCCCGTGGGTGGCCCGGGGCGGGCCCGGCTTGGCCTGTTGACAATGTGAATATTCACATCGATATGTTAACATTCACATTGATAAAAGTGTAAAATTGGCTCGTGACCCGTGGGCAACTCGAAGCCTGACCTCGGGCTGGGGCGGGCCCGACCCATTGGCAATGTGAATATTCACATTGACATATTAACATTCATATTGATAGAAGTGTAAAATTGGCCCGCAGCTCATGGGCGACCTGAAGCCAGACCGCAGCCCGAGGCGGGCTTGGCCCGACCCGTGACAATGTGAATATTCACATTGACATGTTAACATTAACATTGATAGGAGTGTAAAATTTGTCCGCTGCCCGAAGCTCGCCCGCAGCCGGGGGTGGGCCCGGACCCAAACCCGGGCCGCCCATGGGACGCGAATCAATTTTACACTCTTATCAATGTGAATGTTAACATATCAATGTGAATATTCACATTGTCAACAGGCCGGGCCGGGCCCGCCTCGGGTCGCCCACAGGCCGTGGGCGGGTTTCGGGCAGCTACGGGGCACGGGTTAATGTTACACTCTTATCAATGTGAATGTTAACATGTCAATGTGAATATTCACGTTGTCAACGGGCTTCGGGCTGCCGACGGGTCACGGGCCAATTTTACACTGTTATCAATGTTAATGTTAATATGTCAATGTGAATATTCACATTGTCAACGGGCCGAGCTGGGCCCGCCCTGAGCAACGGGCGGGCTTCGGGCCGCCCATGGGCCACGGACCAATTTTACATTCCTATTAATGTGAATGTTAATATGTCAATGTGAATATTCACATTGTCAACGGGCCGGGCCGGGCTCGCCCCGGGCCGCCCACGGGCTTCAGGCTGCCCATAGGGACGCGAGTCAATTTTACACTCTTATCAATGTGAATGTTAACATGTCAATGTGAATATTCACATTGTCAACAGGCCGGGCCGGGCCCGCGCCACGGGCCGTGGGTTGGTTTCGGGCAGCCACGGGGCGCGGGCTAATTTTATACTCTTATCAATGTGAATGTTAACATGTCAATGTGAATATTCACATTATCAACGGGTCGGGCCGGGCCCGCCCAGGGCAGCCCACGAGCCGCGGGCGGGTTTCGGGCCGGCCACAGGCCACGGGCTAATTTTACACTCCTATCAATGTGAATGTTAACATGTCAATGTGAATATTCACATTGTCAACGGGCGCGGGCCCGGCCCGGGCCCAGGTTTCGGGCTGCCCACGGGTCACGGGCTAATTTTACACTCTTATCAATGTTAATGTTAATATGTCAATGTGAATATTCACATTATGAACGGGCCGGCCCGGGCCCGCCCCGGGTGGCGGGCTGGCTTCGGGCCGCCCACGTGCCGCGGGCCAATTTTACACTCCTATCAATGTGAATGTTAACTTGTCAATGTGAATATTCACATTATCAACGGGCCGGGCCGAGCCAATTTTTTTTGGCCTGTGGGCCAGCCCGGCCCGACTCGAATTTTTCCGGGCACCCATGAGGATCGACATGGGTCGGGCCCCCTACACATTGACGATATGAACATTCACATTAACGGTGTGAACATTCACATTAGGGGTATTTTGGTAATTATGTCACCTATAGGACTTATTGAAATATAAGAAAATAATGTGAACTAAATGGAACATAAGTAGATGAAAAGGGTATTTTGGTCTTCTTATCTCAAATTGGACCTAATGGAATAATAAAAAAAGAATATGGGTTGGATGGAATAAAACTCTTAGAAAATGGATTTATCAAAAAAGCTCCATTTTTTTTAATATTTTAAATATATTTTTTAACATTTAAAAATTTTATTTTTTATTTTAAATATTTTAATTTTTTTTGTTATGTTTTTTGTTACGATTTGAGCATTAGAGTTTTAAAAGTATTTTGGTCATGAGATTTGAAAATAATTTTTGAATTGAGTTTTGAGTTAAATGTTTGGTTACGATTTGAGTGTGAAGTTGTGTTTTGAGTTTAAAATATTAAAATTAAAAAAATAAAAATATTTACAAAATAAAATAAAAATATTTAAATAAAAATTATATATTTAAAATAAAATAAAAAATAATTTTTTTTAAAATTTTTTAATATTTTTTAAAAAATAAATCCAAAAATACTGTTCTAAACACTATTTGTTTCTTCCAAATCTATCCTCCAATCTAAAAATATTTTTCAATATTTTAAAAGGAATGGCAATAAGGTAATTTACTATAAAAAAAAAAAAAAAGTAATACCATTTGGAACAATTTGACAAAAGAGGGAATCTGAGAAATTCTATTTCCACATACCTACTTATCTTTGTGCACCACACTTAATGATTTATTTTTTTATTATAATTTTGTCCTAAAATAAAATTACTAGAGTGTCCTTATCTTCTTCACCCAAAACTCTTGTTTCTTACCCTAACCTTTGCCACCGCCCACCGCTATTGCCGCCGCCGCCATCAACTCCGCTATAACTTCTTTGCCGCAAAATCGCCATCCCCTCCTCTCTCTGTCTCTAGTCTTCTTTTTCTTCTTCATCTAGGAGGAGCATTTGAGAACCAAATTCTAGACTAGTCCAAAACCTAACCCAATCCACTATGTTCATCTTTTTCCCCAATTTTTTTTTCAATAAAGTTTCTGGATTACTTTGCAGATTGTTAAAGTCTGATCAAAGTCACAATTGTCATTAGATCCAAAATGTCTAAAGTCTTCAATTACTCTCTCTTTATATAGACACAGAGATATATAGAACTATATGCGAATTGAGTTGTGTATGTGACTAGTGGTGTTGGTTATGTTGAAACCCCACATGGTGCTTAGTTGCTTTTGGGTAGGTATAAGGTAGTGGTTTAGGGTTTCAATGTTAAAGAGATGGATATTTTTGACAAAAAAATTATGCATCGAGTAAAATTACAAAATTCAAAATTAGTTAGTGTGTGTATTGAGAGAGAATGTGGAGTGAGAGGTTTTAGTATTTGGAAATAGAATTACCCAAAAAATCTTGATATTATCAGGTAAAGCAGGAGAAGTTACTGTAATTATTCAAACCACAACAGAGGTCCCTGTATTTGTCAAAAAGCTCAAAGGAGGTAAATGTAATTTACCCAAAAGTATTTTAAAAAAGTATGTGCAGTTTGGTCCCATTGGATGGAGATTTGGGAGTGATAAATTGGGTGCAGACCTATCGTTAGGCATAAATTGCACAGGGTTATCTCCACCTTCACGTTTCAAATCCACAATCAATAGAGAGTAGAGACTACACCAGGTATGCTTTTCAGATTTAGGGATTATCGGAGCCGGAAGTACAATGATTAACATGAGAAATAATTTAAACTCACACGGTTCCCACTCTTCTAAAATAAATTTTGAAGCCTGCAAGAAATTTCTCATGCATGCACTTAGAGCTCCATTAAACTTTTAAAAGATTTTTTTTTAATTTTTTTATTTTCAACTTCTAAACTATAAGAATTCATGAACATAGAGATATTGAGTGGTGAGTCCTCTTTTCTTTCTTACTTGAAACTTATGGCAAAAATTTTGTTTCCTATGAAAACAATAACATGTGATATAAAATACAGAACAATTGAATCACAGGACTAAATTAAGGTAGACTAGGAGAAAGAGTAGGTTTTTGCCACCTTGAGCTCTCCACAGTCACTGATATAAACAGTCTTGAGAGGCTTGTTCCAGATTGCACGGGCAGTTTTGGCTCTTTCGTCTCCAAGAAACTGTGCCAAATCATTGTATTGGCGGATCCTTTCCCCGGGTCTGTATGTGGGGATTGAAGCTATTGTTGTCACAACATCCAACCCTGATATCCAATCCAACAAGGAGAAGAAATGGATTAATTTCATGTAAAATAGTATGAAGAAAAAAAAAAATGGTTACATTTCAGTTGCAATTGCAGTGAAAACAAAATAATATAAAATTTTCAAGTTCCTGAATAATAAATTGTTGATCACCATCTCATCTAAAAGCTTGGTGATCAACAATTTAGCATGACATTATAGCAGACAATAGATCATGTATTCAAAATTCACTACCTACCCAACAGTTATAATCCTTGTACATATTTGATCCACTTACGGAGAGTCTAACGACACATGAGAGGAAATCAATATATAGTTGTCCCCTCTTTAATATTTTAATCTTTTAGATGAGGTCGTGGGCAATGAGTTAAGAGCATCCCCACTAGAGCCCTTATATCCCCTCCTTATCTATTTTAAGGGGTTTGATGGGTCCTATACACTTCCAACAGCTCTCTTAAATACTCCTCTAATATAGGAATTGCTACAGTGCCTCCCTATTTGTAGGGAGTCACTGTAGCACCCTTATATATATATATATATTTGTTTTTTTAGGGACTGTAGTATACATTTATGATTTTTATTTTTTTTAAATTTATAATGAAAAATTATATTTTAATAAAATAGAGAAAAAAATATAGAGTTTATTAATAGAATAGAGAAAGAATAGGGAGTCTGTTGGGGAAGCAGATGAAAAAGTGATTCCTAAAATAGGAAATGAATTTTTTAATAATATTTTAGGGTAAAATATAAGTAATTTGGTAGGGATACTTAACACTCAACTCTTGGTGAAAACACACGAAGACTTTTACAAGTAGCATGGCCACAAAAGATCAGCAAATTTTGGAAACCATAAGGCCAGTGGGATTGACAAAGAGCACATATGAGCATGAACAATTTGATGGAAATGTAAACTTGATACTAGATACAAGATACAAGATACAAGATACAAGATTATGGAAGATGGGAGAATGATGATGAAGCATGAAGAATTATGTGTTGCAAAGTCATCAAAATCAGAATGCAACAGCTGATGCATTCTTTTTCTTTCAAACAGTATCATGAAACTTACATTCGAAGTCCAACAACACAATACAGCAATCATACAACAAACCAAACACCACAATTAAATAAGAAAGACCCCCAAAAAAATACAATGGGATAAAGACCACACATAGATGGGGAGATTCGAACCTCAACTCTCCTAGTGAAATGCAGAGACATTGGTTCTGGTGGATGCATTGACATACAGCTTCTCTATAAACACACCTTGTATTCATAGCAAAGTGTAACAAAGTGACAGAGAAAGCTTTGTAATGCTTAAGAAGTGAGTGAATAATATCCAGTTTGAGGCATTCTGTTTTGTGATTGATTCTTGCATAATTTTGATCCCACATCTCCCCTCATAAATTGGTATCATAGCAATAAAATTCTCTCACAATTGACATGCACAATTACAATATAGGATGTGTTTTAACCTTTAGATGCAAATACCCACCATTGATAGTGAACCGTAAGAGGATTTAGGTTAGCAAGATTGGGTATGTGCCACATCCTAAACAACTGACAAAAGGTTAAACTCTCATCATCTAACTCTATGCCACGTTTCTGAAATAGGACCTGGCTTACTTTGCTTAATATTATCAAATAAATAGTTAGAGAAACTGTGCATAAAATCAGAAGAGATATCCATGGAAGGTAGAAACTCCACAGGGCAAGTTGAATCACATTTCCAAGTTCAACTTAAGCACAAATGTCAAAGTTGCAAACACTATACTGTGATTAGTAATACATGGTGTACTTGCACACCATGGTCGGGCAACAGAGTGGGAAAACAATCGGTGGTGCCTTTAATGATTAGAGAAGTGTATGGTAATGGTTCAGTAACAATGATCACCACCACATATATGCTGCCTCACATATATTGGTCAGTTAAACATAAAGAATGAATGTAATTCAATTGAACAACAGTCTTTTCGTCGTCATCATCACATCAATAGAGAGAAGGACTATCAGTTAAGACTATGGTACTTGATTCTAATTACAAAGAGTTTCACAGGGGTAAACTCATGAGCCATGAAGAATCATACTGCAAATGCAATGAATCACAAGATCATTCAAACACAATGGTTCAATGAGTGAATCAAAAAACTCATGGTCTGAATTAGTAAATCTGCACTTGCCCATAATAAGCGAGTTGCCACGAGAAGCACCCACCAGTAATATAGTAAGAAGGGAACTAATTAAGATGGTTTACACAAGTAGAAGAAGAATTAACTACTACAAGAAGCAATTCACCCAAGGCTGTTGAGAGTGAGGAGAAGAAGGTTGAGGCACATGAGCATGACATTGTGAGTGTGTGTCTACATTCAGACCATATTAAAATCCACTGTGGCCAGTGCTGATGCAAGCCATTTGCAACCGAATGATGCTACTAATGCTAACCAGTAACCAGGTATACACTCCCATCTCGCATTCGGTACACTTGTTACTGTTAGTAAATTTACCCTTTGCAACCAGATGCAATTGAAGCCAGGGGTGCAGGATATCTTCTCGGGCCTTCTACTTTAGTGGAAGATGGACCATCAACAATTAGTGCAGCAAAGCCAGATACAGGGTTTACTGGCTGACCAAAGTCCAATTTAAGTGAGCTACTGGTAACTCATTTGCCTGCCCTGTACTTATTTATTTTTAGAACCTGATTTGGATCCCAAGTCTCCAAAACCACTCCAATGATCTTGTAACTTGTTAAACAAGGGGACGATGTAAATTTATTTATTTATTTATTTTTGATAAATAAGGGCATGATGTAAATTTCCTTTACAACATCTCTCAAAAAGGATTTGGACAACAGGGGCTTTTGTTGGCTACACTATCATTTGTTATGTTAAACAATCTGCCGGAAGTGTGGAAAAATGTGAAAGTGGAAGTGTTAACTCTTGATAATGAGTTTTTTTTATCTTTAAAGATGAGAAGACTGTTAACAAATTCTTGACAATGGCCCTCATCACTTTGAGGGGAAAACATTCGATTATTAAAGGGAGAAGGAGTTTTCAAGTGTTCCAATTTGGGTTAATTTCTACAATGTGCCTCTAAAGAGAGTCATGGACTGTAGAGGATTTGAGTTTTGTTGCAAGCAATATTGGCAAGCCATTATTTATGGATTACGCTACACAATCTGGGAATAGACCCTCCTTTGCCTTGATATGCATTGAAATCAAAGTATCATATGATATCCCAAAATCCTTTAACCTTGTTTTTGGTTATGGCGAGCCTTATGAAATTTAGGTGGAAACTATTTGGAGGCCCAAGAGATATGCATGCTGCAAAACTTTGGGGCATTCCCAATTTGCTTGTCCCTCCAATAATATCACAAATACAACAAAACATATGGAGAAAAAAAGGCGTACCGAAGGCCATCCCTTCAAACGATTGGGTTGAGGTCCCAGACAAGAGAAATGTAGGAAAGAATGAGGGGACAAAAATTGCCATAGGGCAAATTGCCAACCTCCCTAAAAGAGATGAGCAATCCAAGACCGAATCTCCTGCAAGACCAAATATGTTTAGCATTCTCGAATCCTGTCTCTCCTTGGATAATGAGGATAAGGTTCGAGGATCCTTCAATCAAAGCGAGGAGAACAAAGAGAAATTAAAGGGAAAATTGACTACTTATAGATGGATTGTGACAATCTCCTTCATTTCAAGCGACCGTGTTGAAGAAGTCAAGCCTAGAGCTCTAAAGTTCGCATTATTTACCCCTAGTCGGAGAAATTTGTAGTGTTATTCTTTTGTTTTGTGTCCTAAGCTTTGTGCTATTAGTCTTATTCTTTAAGCCTATATTTTATCTCTAGTTGCTTTTTATTTTTCTTTGTTTGCATATTGTAGTTAGAGGTTGCATGCCTCGTGTGGTTGTTGCCCTTTGGGTTTGTATTGAGCTAAATAACATAAAATCTTATGTTCTGATCAAGGCATGGAAATTAGAATTTGACACTAGAATGCACAAACAGAATTTACAACTAAAACTCCACATTCGAATAGCTAGGAACATTATATACTTATGGGGATATCCCCAGCCAAACTCTGCATGAGTATGCATAGTAGAAGTGGTTGAGCAGAGTAGGCTGAGCCAACCAAAGTGTGCCAAGGCAATCAGTGCAGAGTGGCCAATCTCACTAAAGAGAGTTGACTTTGTGGACTATAAATACTCTAGGATTGTGCCACACAATGTGTTGATGGCTAAAATCAAAGGAAAGTTTCCCTCGACTCCCATAAGCAACAGCTCGTATATAAATGGATATAGAGCAAGAAAAAGGAGGTTCTATCTCTTTCATTCTTTCTCATCTCTCTCCCTTTGAATACTAGACTCCTGACTTAACCACTGGAGAGCTTTAGGCCGACACCATACGGGTATTGGTCCAATAGGTATTTGTCTAGCGCAGGTAATTGATCTCTATACGAGTCACTGCATGGAAAAGGGCATAATCATCTATCATTACAAAATTTGAATATTTCCTAGTTTAGACTGACACAACAGTGTACTGAACACAAAATTAAAGGTTTGAAACATATTACTAGCCACCAACTCTTCAGAGCAAACACGAACTGAGAAGTCCCAACTATAAATTTATTGAGCATTAGTATTACTTAATAAAGACCCCATAGCCAGAATGACAGTACCTACCAATTAATAGTTGATCAAGAACCATACAATAATTAATGTGTCCAGAGCTCTAACACCTCACTAGGAGGTCTAATACTTCAATTGTCCCAACTTGCTTGCTAGGAGATCAAAAGTTCGACTCTCCTTAATTACATGTGAGTGAGTCTTATTCTCCTTGAATTTGTTTACCAAAATAACAAATCAAAGCTAAGGAACCGAGCAGATTAACATAAACCCAACACATTGGTCCATAATCCCTATGTATGTATATTATGTGTGGGGGTCCAAATCTGTCCTACATCAGTCTACATCAGTCTGTTAGGAACTCTTGACCCACCTTATACGTGTGCCTTACACACAAACCTCCAAGAGGCCTTTTCTAGTGAGGGGAGAACAACACCTTGCGTGCCCCCGGCACAAAGCGGACAATATTGTAGAGCGTGCTACGGCAGGGGGTGGTCTGCACATTATGCATACTAGCAGCAGGTGCACCCGCGATGGGTTTGCAATTTTATATCTATTTTATTATTATTATTATTGAGATGAATTGAATTTGAAAACTGCTAGCAATTAACAACATGAACATTAGAAGGGAAAAAAAAATGAAAAAAAGTTAAACCTAACCTTCAAGCACTGTTCCAAAAACAATGTTCTTGTTATCAAGCTGAGGGCACGGACCAGGTCCAGTAGTAATCAAAAACTCGACATTCCGATAATTGGGATCTAGCTTAATCTCATCATCATCATCATTCTCCGATAAACACAGAGAAACAACACCAGCTCTGGAATGACCTAGCAAAAAGGCCCTAGAATCGATGGACTCGGTGTTTCGAACCAAGTCAGTCGGCGGCTTGACCTCCCCCTTATCACGGCGACCTTGGCGGCCGGCGACGAAGAACTGGCCGGGGGAATAATTTATGGACCAAAGTGCCCCTGTAGGAGGAACCAGAGGAACCGGTGCACATGGACTTGAAATTGGAGACAGTGAGGGGGACGAGATTGCCGTAGAGGCCGAGGACGAGTCGGCCTAGGGGTTCGGAGTCGGCGCATTGAGAGAGTTCGTCGCCTAAGGTTCGGTTTTGGAAGTAGGTGGGGCAGATGCTGAAGTCCATGAAGACGCGGTCGGTGATGGTGGTGTCTGGTGGTGGCGGTGGGGCGGCTGAGAGGGGGGGAGGAGAGGGAGAGAGTGGTGGTGGTGGTGGTGGTGGAGAGGAGGAGGAGGGAGCGGCGGTTGATGAAGTGGAGGTTAGGGAGAAGGGGGGAGGAGGGGAGGGTGGTGGAGCAGCGGCAGGAGGAGAACATGGCGACGGTGCATGGTGCAGAGAGAAGAGCGCAGGAGAGAGAGAGAGTAAAGAGGAGGTGTGTGTTTTTGGGTACCACTCAGTGGACGAGGTGGGGTCAACGTGTGATCTGATGCGATCAACTTAGGGATAAGCCAAGGCAACTAGGGACGTGGGTAGGGCTGAGGGGAATTCATTAAATTTGTAATCTCATCCGCTTCAGTTCAATTCGGTAAATTTGGATTGATTTTTTAAATTCGTTATTTAATTTTAGATTAAAAAATTAAAAATTTGTAATTACGGATCGGTTCTGGGTTAAACTTTATAGTTTCGGATTGAAATCGATCCAGACTGTATACAAATAATTTATTTTTATATTATATATCCTCCCACATAGTATCTTCTCTTATTTCATATAAAACCTAAACTCAAATCTAAACCCGCATAATATCTTCTTTTATTGCTTTTGTTTGTTGATTTTAGTTTTAATTTGTAATGATTTAAACACTTATGGTGGAACCAATTTTCTTATAGTTATTTAAATTCTAGAACATTATCTTGCTATTATGAAAGGCATGTTGTTATTGTGGAATTAATATGATGCTATGATTATATTTTTATGAAATTAAAATGTTCTATATTTTTTTTGTTATTTAATTATGTGAATCCGTGGTTCAATCCGTATTTAAATAGATTGGTTCGGATTGGTTCCACGATTTAAACGGATTAGATTGGTTTCAATTTTTTAGAAACCGCAGATAACGGATTGGTTCTGATTTTATCCCAATCCGAACCAATTCGAACCATGCTCATCCCTAGACGTGGGGCGCACTTGTGTGAGACGAACCTAATTATAGCGTCTCCAACTCATTATCAAATTTGTCAATAAATTTAAATTTGATAAAATATATTTAAAATGTCAGTTTTAATCTTTTTATTAAATTTAATATTAAGGCCTTATTTGGTAATATGTTATTTTAATAATTTTTTAATTTTTTGATTAAAATATGAAATAAAAAAAATTAATATGTTTGAAATGATTTTTTGATTTTTATAAAAAGAAGTGCAAAAAATAAAGAGAAAATAAAATCTTTGACTTTTTGGTATAGATTATAAATTTTTTGATTTTTTTAGTAACTTTTAGACTAAACCTGTTGCATGTCAAACGAGACCTAAGTAGAGAGAGTTACTGTCTACAAGCCTTTATCAGTTCAAAAATAAAAAAATAAAAAATAGAGAGTTTTTTTAATTAAATTAAAGAAATTTTTATCTTTTTTTCAAATTTGTAGGTGACTATTGAATCAGACATCCTTCCGGACATTCTCCCGAACAACCTCTTCCTTACAAAATTATCCATAAAGGTGTTGGTCAATTTACACAAATTAGTCGATCGGTTAAACATTTGCCCAGTCGTCCTCCCTGGTTGACCAACACTTTGATAAAATTACAAATTGTCTGCTGAAACATTTAATATCAAATGAAACTTTTACTCAAATTTTTATTCAAATTTGATGAGGGGGGAAAAAAAAAATGTACATTGAAGCTGCTCTTAGATAGTGGGTTTACATTCTTTGAAATTCATTATTTGGAAGTGTTTCGATAGTGGCTATTTTAGTTGAATTTTTTTATGAAAAGAAATGTAAAATAGTAGATAAATAATGTGATTGGGTGTTTTGGTTTTTTAAAGATGACATTTGGGTTTTGTGCATTTATTTGGGGATTGATTTTGGCAATTTGAGTCATTCACTTTTTAATACTTCATAAGTAAAATTTCATATAAAAAATTAAAATGATCAAATAATAATAATTATATATTTAAATCATGTTTGTTTTAAAAAATTGAACTACAAATATAATTTTAAGAATAATCATTCATTTTTTTCTTAAAAAAAATATTATTTAAACATATATAACCGTCAATATCTAATTATTTTAATTTTTTACATATATAAAAATATTATTTTAATTTTTTTAGAGAATTATTGAAGTCTTTGCCTGTATGAATCTGATTATTCGTTCATGTTATACAATCAGAAAACAATAAAGCTTGAAAGCTCGAAAAGTTCAAGGCTTAATTGGCCCAAAATTCAAAACAACATCGTTTTGAATTTTTTTTTTTCCCTCTCTTTAAACAAGGAGAAGAGAAAAGAGAGAAGGGAGAAGACAAAAAGAAGAGGGAGGAAGAGAGAAGAGGCAAGAGAACAACGGTGTGATGGCGACGACGAGCTGTGTGTACGTATACGCAAATCTGTGTATATACACAGAGCAATGGTGATGGCGATGGGCGACGGAGAGCAACGGTAATGGCGACGGCGGTTTCTTCCTCCTCTCCTTCTTCCTCTGTTCTTCTCTCTTTTCTTCGTTTTTTTTTTTATTATTTTGATTTTGATTTCTTTGATTTATGTAGATTTGGTGATTTGTGAGATTTTTTTGAGTTTTTGATTTAGATTTATATTTAGATTTTCCATGTGGGTTAGTCTGCTGCTGTGAGTTTGATTTTTGATTTTTTTTTTTTTTTTTTTTTTGAGTTTGTCTATTGAGTTTTGATTTTCATGTGAGATTTTGAGTTGTGGGTTTGAATTTACGAATCATCATTTTTGTTGGTAATTGATTTTTTTGGGGCTTGCTGTGGGTTTGTCTCTTTGATTTTGATTTCAGTTGGTAACTGAAAACATCATTGGTTGATGCCAATCACCTTTTTGTTTTTGTTGATTTAGATTTAGATTTTCATTTTCATTTTTTTGAAGAGCAGAGCAGAGCGGAGAGGGGGAAGGAAGAAGAGAGAGGGAGGAAGAAGAAAAGAGGGAAAAAAAAAATTCAACCGACGTCGTTTTGAAATTCGGAGCAGTCGAGCCCCAGTAAATTCGGGCTACGTAGCGGGACTGATCAGAAAAATATCCAGAACCTGTATTTATTATTTTGAGAATTGTGAGAATTCGTATTTATTTTTATTCCAGGTTTAACAAAACCAGGTATACACGTTCCCTTCGAGCATATGAACTTGCTTTTGTAGAGTAATTTACGTGTTTATTTAGGTGAACCTCATTAGAAAAAGAAAAAAAAAATTACACTTTCTTATAAAAATGTGTATATGATTTATAATACTTTTTAAAAACCGTTATTGCTAAACACGGTTTAGCATAGATTGGGAAACAGTTTAAAATTTGACCTATTTATTGATTTTCTGAATTAAAAAAGAAAAAAGAAAAGTCATCTACGTCAAGGAGCCGTCAAAGAGTGACCTTTAAAATGTTGTGTTTGTAATCCTAAAATGTGAGGACATGGATTGGCTATTGTATTTAGATTTAAAGGATTGCCTATACATGCAACACTTGCTAAGTTATAGAGATGGAGACAGAAAAAACATTGTGCTCTCAGTCATTTATCATTTCCTTAATTGACGACATTAGGACATTAGAAGACCAGAAATAGGGAAATAAATAAATAAATAAATAACTTAAACATAGCCCTTTTGCTTAATAATAACTCAGCTGAACAATTCTTCTTTCAATCTCTGTCATCTTCATTTTTAGAACTCTGTTTCAATGCACTCTATTACCAACTGAAGATCCCTTGATAAAAGAATGAGAAGAAGAGATATTCGAACATTCTACAGATAAGGAGCTTTCACTCCATGATCTTTTCTTGGTGAAGTAAATATTCTTGCAATGAGAACAACAGGCTTTAGAGTAGTCATCTCTTGACTTGTGCAGCATACAGCTGCAGTTTCGATGGTAAGGCCTCCTCTCAATCTCCGTGTTGTGAGTTAATATGCTTCCATCAAAGATGCACTGGAGCACCATCTTAGCTGCTCCAGCAGCCATCTGTCTCTCTCTCTCTGTCGTGTATTTGTGTGTACGTGTGGATTTGAATTTGGTTGAAACTTAAGCATTTTCATGGTGTTTATATAGAATAGCGAATAATGTTATTTAGTAGTAACCTTGGGAATCCATGGTAGAATTCAAGGAAGTAAATTTGGTTGGGAAGTTTTGTGCCCAAGTAGTTGGCTACCTAATAATACATACCCTAACTATTGCTAGAGTAGGTGGCTTGGCTTGGTCTGCTTTGACAAACCTTTGTCTTTTGCAAATTCCATGTACAATTAGGATTCCTTCATTGTTTTGTCCGAAATCAAGCGTTTTTGACTAACGTTATTATATTCTCTTTGCGTCTATTTCTGTAATTCTTTCTGTTTGTCTAAGGCCCTGTTTGACAAGTGGGTTTTAGGTTATTTTTTGATTAAAATTCACAAAAAGATAAAATAGATTAAAATAGTCAATAAGATAAAATATCATATCAAAGTTATAATTATTTTACTTTTTCTTTCACAAACATCACATCCAACTATAAAAAAAATCAAATCATCTTCCCAAACAAAGCCTAACTTTGTAGAATGAATTACTCCCTTTCTCCCAAAATAATAGTTCATTTGGGAGAATCTAACTTTTTTCGATAGTGCAAGTATTATATTTTAAAAATATTAATTTTTCAAAATTACCCTTTAATAGTACTTTTTTTTTTTTGGAATATCAATTGTCATAATTGTATATTTTGTGTTGTTAATGAATTTAAAAGAAAGCCAAAATAAGAAATTCATATTATTTTAATCTTTGATTTTTGAAAAGAGACTAATATTTTGGGCTAATAAAAAATAGAATAAATGATTAATATTTTGAGACGGATGAAATATATAAGATCTCTTGTTACCCCATCTAGACATTGGCAATTCCCTTGTAACAAAAAGTAAGCATATGTTCAAGTAGGGACGGAACTAAAATTTCATTATTAGAGTGGTAGAAAGAAAATTAATTTTTTTTCATCAATACACAGATATAAATGTATGTTTAATATGATATATATAAATTGTATATATATGCACAGAAAAAAAAATTAAATACCACAGAAGCAATTTCTAATAGGATGAATAAATTGTTTTTAATGCAAAATAAAAAGAGAATGCAAGATGGTAGAAAAATGAAATATATATATTTTTTATACTAGGGGTCATTTTATGTATTTCAAGTTCTATGCCAAACAGTATTTTTCATAGAAACAAGAGGATCATGGCCCCTATAGTCTTTTCCTAGTTTCATTCTAGTTTTGAGCCTCTAAGGCAGATGATGACAATTAAGGCTCTGTTTGGTTTAGTTTTTTAAATAAGTTTTGTGTTTTGAGTTATATTTTGAAAAATAAGTTGTTGAAAAGAGTTTTGAAAGTTAAAAAATTGTCTAATTATGAGTTTTAAAAATAGTTTTGAGATAATTTGTAACTTTTTTAGTTGAAAAGATGGTGTGAAAGAAAATTTGATTGAATGATGTATAGAATGTGAGAATGGGAAAGGAGAGAAAAAAAAGTGATTGATTGATATATTAATACTAAGAGCAATGCTATAGACCACTAATTTGCCATCATTAATCCCACCACTAGTGAGGTGGCAATTGAAAAAAAAAAAAAAAAAAACAAGGCACAAACACACTGTGGCAGTGGGTCCCACCCACTGCCACATCATTAGAGACACCACTAATTAGTGATCTAAAACATTTCTCTAATACTAATAAAAAAAGGAAAAGGAAAGAGGAGAGAGAAAATTGAGTTTTGAGATGTATTTTAAAAATTTGTTAGACTATTTCTAATCCAACACTTTTTATTTCATCAAATTTGAATTTGATGAAAAAAGTACCTTTTTGTTGCTCCAATGGTTTTACCAAACCAATATCAAATTCAGGATATATTACAGTTTTCATCAAATTAAAGATGGCTATAGTTTTTATCAATTTATTATTCAGAGCCGTTGGAGTTGTTGGTAATACAACATTACCGAACGACTAATCGGATGTCCCATCAGACAACCACTTGGGTGAAAATTGCCCACAACATATTACAGATTTCTGTGAAAATTACATTAGCCGATCAATCGGCCGGATATCCTCCCAGTCGACTGGTGATTTGATGACTCTCTGTTGGACAACTAAATATCAGATGGAATTTTTACCCAATTTTTTACTCAAATTTGATGGGAAAAAAAAAGTTATATGTTGGATATGTTGGAGATGCCCTTAACCAAACAAACTTTTTTATTTTTTGATCTAAATCATGTTTTAAAAACCAAACCAAACCAAACCAAACATTACCTAAATTTGTTTGTTTCGGAAAAAATGAAGGAATTATTTGTTCAAGCACAATGTAAATATGACGAGATAATGGAGTAGATGTCTGAACAAGTAAACATTCAACTTGGGGATGGTCACAAAAACATCATGGCAAGAAAAATTTCACAATTGACCTTGGAAAGAATGGAAACTAATCAAGGGAAAGGATTTGAAGAAAATAACTTGTATAATTTTCTGTCTTACATGTGTTGTCAGGAAGTGAGTGCCCGGTGCCTGACTGGTGTGGCAATATTTCTTTTGTCCTCTGTTTATGTGCCAAAAAAAATATAAATGATATAATATTCAATTTTTATCTTTTTTGGAATAGCAGTCAAGGAAGTTTTGTTTGCATGAAATATTCATTTTCATATTCAGGGTAGATTGTCTCTGTTTGACGGGACTGAACCATCCAGTCCGGAGTGCTCATCCCACCGGCCTCACTTTAATAAATCAAATAATTTATATTTTAGTCTCTTTTTTTTTTTTATGTATGTAATTATTTATTTAAAAAATTAAATTGATCTCATAATCGTAATTATATGATTTCATCACATTTGCATAATAAAATGAATAGGTAATAATTTAAAAAATAATTCATCTATTTTTTTAATGATAATTGTAATAAAATTATGTGACTATAATTATTGGATTAATTAATTTTTTTCATGAAGTAAAAAGCCTAAAAGATGGATGGATCGGATCATTTTGATAAGTGTGTTGCCTAAGGTTGGGAATTGGTCATTGAGGTTAAGTTGTTTAGTAGTATTTTTAATTGCTTAATTTGGCCCACATTTTCCACTGTTTTGTTTGAAGTGATGGTCATTTCTATGCAAATGTGGAATTCCAAAGTGGGTTGTTGTAACTACATGCTTTGGACATGAAACTTCTTTTCACGCATTTTGGACTTTTCAAAACCTGTTCATGTTTTAAAATTTTATTGTTTTTTAACATCGGATTGATGAACAACGACAGAATTGCAGTTCTTGACTGTTATTCTGGTGAGAACAAAAAAGCATACTTTGGATATGGCTCCTCTCCAGTCCACCAAATGTCCTATCTTTGTTTGAGTTGGGTGGGTGCCTCAATGGGCTTGCTTTTCTGTTTTTATTTCAGTTCAAGTCTTTTGCTTGCTTTCTGAATTGTTTACATAGTTGATCATATTTTTGAGGGCTTCGAATATTGTGATTCATCTTGAAATTATAAATCTAAGACAAAATGGGCCTAGTTTGGTATCATTTTTGTTTTTGTTTTGTTTTGTTTTTTGTTTTTTGTTTTTTTTTTTGGTTCTCTGTTTTCATTTTTCAGAAAGAAAACATATGTTTTGAGGCCTATAATATGCTCTCAGATAAGTCTCCCTTCTCCCCTTTGCTTTCTCTCTATTTGGGAATTTAACTGAGTGGGGATAATCTTGTTTGGTTTTTGCTTTGTTTACCTTTGATAGGCTTTACAATTCCCTTGTAGTATATTTGTTTTGGCATCGTTTCACAGAAATCAAGTGTTTATTTTTATCCAAAATTAAACAACTAAGTGTACAGACCAACTTAATTCCCATACGATGCGTTTTTCTTAAAAAGCATTATTTCTAATCATTTTTTTTTTATAAAGTGTGATTACTAAACATGTTTCTTACTTCTTGTAAAACACTATATGAATTATATTTTTTTTTCAAATGCTTACATTCAAGTAAAAAGCCTGCACTTCTCAACAAAAATGTGACTTCCAAACACGCTTTAACATGGTTTGAAAAATAAATTTATCCATACCCTAATTATTTAATCTTGAATAGAAATAAACGTAATAAGGTATAAGACCACACCGTTTGTTTGTAGGACTTGGGATTTAGGCGTACTGCAAAAGTACTTTTATGAAGCATAAATACGGACGAGTGATATGACATGGATATATTGATACTGATTTTTTTTTTTTAAAAGAAAGGAGAGAGAGAGAGACGGGATATGATTAATTTAAAGAGGGCTTTTGAAAAAAAAAACTATAGGATTTTTATCCAATTCATATTGTGAATGTTTGGTGTTTCTTACCTGCATTCAAGAGTGAAAAGAAGAAAAGAAAAAAAAAAAAAACAGAGGGAAATGGATAATTGGACTTATCCAATTGTTAGCTCATACATCTGTGGTAGCTCATACACCTGTATGGAACCTGGTATATTTCATCAGCCTCAAATTCTACTTTTTAGGGGTTCACTTTATTTGCCATTGTAATTTATGAAGCGCAGATGCCTTTTCAGAGGTCACGTATATATTGATGTTCGACATGTGTTGGACATAGACACGCTTTGGACACATGTTGGATACTCTGGAGGAATATATGTATATTTTTCAATCAGACACAAAGTGTCATATTTATTTATTTTTTTAATTGAAATATCATATCTAAGGTTGATGAATTTAATAAAAATAAATATTTAACGTAAAATAAATTCAAATATATGACACAGACATGTTAAATACATAAAATTATATGTTTCAAACGCATGTATGTACCATGTTACATGTCCATATTTATGAGAATGTCATATTATAAGGAAGTGATAGCATCCTTGTTTGTTCAGTGAGACCGAATCAGGGTGTGACATTACACAATATCATTTTTTTGATTTATTATTTAAATGTTAAATCTTTTTTCTTTTTCTTTTTTTCTTTTTTCTTTTTTTAATTTGCTTATCATGCCACCTGTTTATTATGTTCCATTACACGCCAATGACTTAAAAAAATAAATAAAAATCGAAATTTTTATCTTCCTATTGGTATTGTCACCTTCTTAAAAGAAGGAAGTGGAATTTTCTATATGTAAAGCTCAGTTCATGTTGTTGCTATGATTTACTTATATCAGATTATATACTTACTTACCAAACTATAATAGGCATCAACTGTTTTATGTATAACACAAATTGCTTTTATTATCCATGTAGCTTATTGTCTGGTGGTGGTACATTTCTCTTATAATTATAATTTTATGATGAAATTGAAATGTAGAACTTGGGAGAGACTATTGTAAGGTGTAACTGCTGCTTGGAAAATGCCATTTTTTTCTTTCTTTTCTAGCCACTGAGCTAACCAGATTGGTTGGGAAATGCCTATGTATGCTAGTCTTGGAATCAATGACGAATCTCCTACTCCAACTCGTGTCTCCGCTTCCAAGGATTTTTATGTACTCTGATTCTTACTAATATAAATACAAGTTTTTAAGGAGAGAATTATAATTTGTTTGTTTTATAAATACAACTGTTTTTATGTACGCTACTATTTTATTTTACAGAAGTGATTGGTAGGTCGAAAGAGAGGCCCTCGAATCCCCCCGAATTCAAAAACGACGTCGTTCATCATTTTGATTTTTTTTTTTTTTTTTTTTCAGAAGAAGAAGAAGAAGAAGAACTGGAAGAAGAAGAACTGAAGGGCCAACAAAATCGGGCTGGAGGTGGAGGTGGGGCGGAGGCGGAGGCGGAGGCGGGGGCGGGGGGCGGAGGCAGAGGCGGGGGGGCTGAGGCGGAGGTAGAGGCGAGGGCTGCGAGGCAGAGGCGGAGGCGACGGCAGGGCTGCGACGAGCTGCGACGAGGCGACGACACGCGACGATCGGGCGGAGGCGACGGCGGGCGGAGGGCTGTTGTAGCTGCCATCTCCTCCTCTTCCCCTCTCTTCTCTTTCTCTCTCTCTTCTAAATTTCGGGCTGTTCAGGGGGACAAATTTGTGAGGAAAAATCATTTTTCTTTATTTTATTTTTTCTAATAATTTTATAATTAGTATTAAGCATATGTAGGGACATGTTCATCTCCACCTTAGGAAAAAAACCAGCTAAAGCATTTCGAAAGATATCTCCAAGATATCATTTCGAAACAATATTATGTTTTTGGACTATGGTCAAATTGAGGACCTTGTGGAAATATGTGTACTACAATTTCTCAGTTTGGAGTATCGGAATTATCACCTTGATTTTTGAACTTTTAGTTTGTTTTTTAGCATAACAATCCAACTGCCCTTTGGGCAGTTACACGATGTAAAATTAATTTAGTTAAATCAAATTTTGCAAAATTAAAGTGTATTTTATAACCTCACTATTTTGTAATTGTTTGTGGCACATTCTTTTCTGTCCACGGAATATCCCAAATATGAAAAATTAAGAGAGAAATGAAGAAAATAGAATACCATAAAATGAACATAGCTTTCATCATATATATATATATATATATTCAATTGGGAGAACAATGAAAGCCGGCCTGAAAATGTGTTTTCCTCTCTATTATTTTTCTGTTGAAAGATTAGTAAATTTGGCATTATTTATGAAAAGGAACTGACCATATAATCAGAAAAATTATTTGGCATTTCTAATCTGCTCACGTAATTGTGTGGTAACTCATTCACTCTGTTTGCAAAATAAAAATATAGCGATTATATGACCTTCAGGACATGCCACTTTTGTTATAATTTGGATATCCCGAGTAATGAATAAAATGTATGTTGAGCATCATATTATGTGGTGTCTTATATATTATACAGACTAGATAGATTCCACATAATATTAGTATTAGCGCTTTCCATCAAAGGTGAGAAACCCATCAACTTATGTACTTAGGTCCTGTTTGTTTTTTTCATAGTTATGTGAGTTCTATAATAATTATGTTTGTTTGGAGAAATGGTTGGTGTTTCATGGAATTAGAGATTGGAGTACCATATAGTGAGAAGACTAGCAACCCTATGGAGAAGGTGATATTCAAATCTAATTTCATGAGATTGGAGGTGAAATGAATCTTTCAATTCTCATTTTACAAAACATAACAAAGTCACTTTTTATATAATAAAGATTTTTTTATGTAATTTCATAAATTTAATCCGAACTAACTAATGCCTATCATACTACTACACAACTAAATTAATACAATCTATCTTATATCTCTAACTTAATAGTAGTACAACATTAGTAATTCTTTCATTCAATCTCACTGTAATAATAATCTCATTCAACCTAATCCAGTAAACGAATAGGGCCTTAATTTGCCTCACATCATATTGAACTTTTCTTAAATTTAAATTTAAACTTGAGAGAACTAGAGAGGCCCGTGAGACCCACCATGAGTTTCGTTTTGATAATCTAATTTAATCATTTTGTAAGATTTTATATGTATATTATCCATATCAAAAAATAAAAATAAAAAATTAAACCGATCCGATAATTGTAATCTTTCATTTTATCATTTTTGTTTATTAAAAAAATAATTTATTTTCAAAAATATACTTATTGTCTATTTTTTCAAGAATCCAATCAACAAAATTAATTTAATTGGTCAAATTTTTAACAACTCACTAAGAGCATCTCCAATGGTGGTTGCTATATTACTATTGCTATTGTTACTGCTATAATTTGGCAATGAATAACGCTATTTTGCCAAATTATAGCAATGGTGCTCCAATGGTCATTTACTATTTTTGGCAAATCTCAACCAACTTTCCCTCCAAGTTTGTAGGTGTTGTTTGGATATAGGTTTTTTTTTATTTTATTTTTGTTTATTTTTTGTCTTTTGTGACATTTTTTTACCTGTTTGTTAAAAAAATTATATATTTATATTATTCACAACTAGACAAATATAAAAAATAAAAAATTGAAAAATTGAAAAAAAAAATTTGTTCAATTAATTCATCCCACCAAAAAACATATCACCTCATATTTATTTTTTTGCATTATATTTTATTGAAAATATTAAATTATAACACAAATTAGTGATCATTATACATTGAAAAAATAATATTCAAATTGAGATGAAGAGAGAAGAAAAGAAAAATGAAATGTGCAATGTTGTTGTGAAAAAAAATTCAAATAAAGGGTTTATATTTATAAAAATTCAAACAGACCCAACGGCTCTATCAAATGCCCAAACAGAGCCCAATGGCTCTATTTATAAAAAATTAAGTTTATTTTTTTAAGCCACCCACCCATCCAGCAAATTGAGTATTTTTTTTTTTAAAGCCAAACAGAGCCCAACGGCTCTATCAAATGCCATCCCCATCGTCCACGTGTTGATCTTGAACGGTTGAGACGATTTGTTCATCAACATTTTCTTCCTCTCCCTCTCACTATCTCTCTCATTCCTCCTCCATGTCCTTCTCACTCTCAGATTCGTCTCTCACTCTCACTCTCTTCTCTCTCTCTTCGATCGGTGATGAAGAACATTGAATCTTCTCACTCTCTTCTCTCACTCTGTCTCTCTCTCACTGTCTTCGATCTACCATTCCCATCGTCCATGTCTCTTACTGTCTTCGATCTTCTCACTCTGGCTATCCAGATCTACCTCTCTCACTGTCTCACTCTATCTCTCATCTCTCTGTCTTCGATCGGCGACTGCATATGCTCAAAAAGACGATCAGCCACCGGCGACGGTATATGCTCAAAAAGATGCTCAAAAACTAGGTATTTCTCTTTTTTAGTGAATCTGTTTAAATTTTTCCTATGAATCTGTTTTGTGAATCTGAATGTGCTGATTTCAGGTAAAATGGTGAATTCTGAATCTGTTTGAATTTTTTTTTTTCCTATGAATCTATTTGAATCTGAATTCTAAATCTGTTTTTTTTTTTTTTTTTTCTGTGAATCTGTTTGAATTTGATGAATCATTTGATGAATTTGATGAATCTGTAATTTTTGAATCTATAATTTTTCTGTGAATCTGTTTTTTTACCATTTGATTTCGGGTAAAATGGTAAAATGTTGCATTATTCATTAAATTTTTTGGTGAATTCTGAAACATAAAAATGGTGAAACAGTTGTTGGGGGTGGGGAGGGAGGGAGGGAAGAAAGGAGGGAGGGAAACCGTTTGGTTTTGGTTGAGTTGGCATAAATGGCAGCTGCCAAAACTTGTGTCAAATTTCTTCCTTGGCAACTACTATGTTTTGCCATTGGAGCATCAAAATTCAACACAGCTGCTATATTATAACAATGGCAGCTCTAATGACGAACCATTGGAGATGCTCTAATAAAAGATGAGTTTAAACTTGTACCGTGCAAGACTCCTTTACATACTACATCCCATAATTTTTTTTTATTTTTTAATAAAAAATAATCAATTATTTTCTTTAGAAACAATGTAAGAAAATAAAAAATTGAAAAAACAATAATAATCATAATTTTCAAATTTTTTCTTTTGGAGAACGAAGGTAAAATTTTTTATTTGAAAATATTGCTTTAATATTTATTTTTATCAAATTAATTTTAATTTTTTTTAAAAAATTCAGAAAACATATTCTCTAATACGAAACCAAGTGAGTTTTTGTCGACCAGCAAACAAATGGAAGGTCAAACAAGCAATTTTGCCGGTAACATACGCTACCAGAGCCATTAATGGCGCTATTTTGGCGTAATTAGTTACGATGAAAATAACATTTTATCCTTTAAATTATCGCTAAAAAATTAATTCGATTCATATTCTTGTAATGATATCAATTTTATAATTAAATTATTTTTTGTATCAATTTTATCACATCGTCAATTGTCATTTATAATCAAATAAAAATTGCTCATGTTTCATCCGAACTTCATTTAAAATTTTATGCCCCCAAATTATTTTCAAAGTATTAATTAGACCGTTAAATAAAATGAAATTTGCGGTCTACTTAATATTTTAGCGATAATCAAATAGTTTAAGTGTAAATTTGATATTGTTAAAAAAACGGGGGTTGAATTGATTTTTAAGTGATAATTTAGGGGGTTAAATGATATTTTTTTTCTTTATTATAAATTAAAGGTTGGGAATCTCAAAACAGAAATTAAAAGAACTACTCACTTAGGAGCGCAAAAATTGCCCGCAACTCGGGATGGACCTGGTCCGTTTAGGCTCGTTTGGGCCCAGGCCCGAACCCCTAGGCCAGGGCTTGTGCCATCGTTTTGAAGCCCGACTCGCTTGGCCTAGCCCATCGGTCTGCTTAAGGCTCACTTAAGATCCGACCTGCCCGAGGCCAAGTATACTTTTTAGTAAAAAATAATAAAATTTTGGTAGAAAAAATTTAAAAAAACAAAAAAAAATGGTCAAGGCCAGCCCAAGCCCGATGCCAGGCCAGGGCCCACCCCGCCCAAGGCTCGAATACCTGTAGGCTTGGGCCTGGGCCTAATTTTTTTTAGCCCATGAGCCAGCTCGGTCTAAATTTTGGCGGGAGCCCGCGAGGCCCGACATAGGTCTGATCGGGCCAGATTTACACTCTTATACCCACTCAGTTTTTAGAAATTATTATTTTTAGTTTATTTAAATTATTTCTATCTTAATACGCTATAATAAACAACAACTATACTAAACATTCTGATATGGATTCCTAAATTAAGAATATATATATTATAAACAATTCAGATTAGCTATATTAAACAACCCACTTATCCGGGTTAAATAAGAAATTATTCAATATTTCAGGAGATGATTAATTATTAATCTAAATTATAAGATCTATTACTTTTGTGTTAGAAATTTAAAAAAAGTGTTGAGTGTCAGTTGTGACGAAAAACGAATCGTGAAGATGATTGGCAATGTTTGTTTAATAGTTATTGTTTTAATTTTTTATGTTGCAATAATGCCTCTTTGCGGAGAAATTTCCTTCTTTCAAAGAGGTTTTCTCTTTTATGTGGAGATTTGTTTTTCTCCTTATGTAAAGACTTGTGTCCTCTCTGTATGGAGTTTTTCTTTATCTCTTTTGAGATCTATTTGGTACTCTGATATATTTTATTAAATGACTTATTGTCAAATATACACTATATTAGTCTCGTACTTTCTCATAAAAAAAGTGTCAATCTATAAATAAAATAAAATATTATTTTAAAAGTATATTTTATCAAATGACTTTCACATTGTCAGCTAATCTCAAATTCAATTTGAATGAATTTGAAAGTAATTATGTTTTCACAGGCCAATTTTTCTCAATACACACACTTAAGGGCCATTTGGGAACATACAAAAAAAATTAAAAGTCAACTTTTAACCTATTTTGGGTTTTATTAGCTCTTACATAAAAAAACCAAAAAAAACTAAAAAAGTTAAAAAGTCGACTTTTAACCATCTTCTCAAAACACCCCTTAATGAACACCTTCTCGATACACACAAAAAATTAAAAAATTTCAGTACACATTTCTTTATTCCAATAATACCCTTATCTTCAATTTCAAAACCGTAATTTTTCTTCTATCCACCCACCTATTACAGCCACTCTCAACTCTTAATCGCTGCTGCTACTATCACCACCGGCATTCCTAGTTCATCCCTTTCCATCTTAGACCTCACAGTCAACCTCAAAAGTGGATAGTTCACGAAGGGAGATTTGTGGAAGTATA
The DNA here is from genome assembly GCA_036172215.1 of Camellia granthamiana. Classification (NCBI taxonomy): domain Eukaryota; kingdom Viridiplantae; phylum Streptophyta; class Magnoliopsida; order Ericales; family Theaceae; genus Camellia; species Camellia granthamiana. Next base: position 119,720,912 of record CM069904.1, read on the forward strand.
TGATTCATGGCGGAATGTGATGGCAAATGGAGATGAAAATGGATGACGGGAGGAGATAGGTGGCGGTGGTGATAGAGGGTGATATTTTAGAATTAGGTTAGAGTGAAGGAAAATAAGAGTATTATCCTATTTTTATTCTAAGACAAAATTGTATTAAGAAAAATTTTCATTAAGTGTGTAAATTGAAGAAAATTGGTGTGAAAAAATAAAATTATCCATAACTTGAGAGATTTATTGGATTCACATTAATCTCATTTTAATGAGTTGAATTGTTCATTTTGTACAACTCTCGATGAAAAAAATTAAACAAATATGGTAATCGTAATTTTTTTTTAAAATTTATCATGTTTGTTTCCAAAAATTAGACAACAAGTATACTTTTGAAAATAGAATATTTATTTTTTAAGACAAATAATAAAATAAAAAAATTACAATTATTAGAACGAGCGAATTTTTTTTGTGAATAATATACGAAACTTATAAAATGAAGGGTTTACATTATCAAAATAAGAGTCCGAATAATTCTCTCAAATTCATATTTAAATTTAACAAAAGTCCAAATTTTAAAATAAATATATACAGTATTTATTTAGCGAGCATTTGGAGAAAAAAAATGGAGTTTTTAATATTTATTCTTATCAAATTAATTATTATTTTAAAAAATTAAAAATCAAACCAGAAATAACAGGCAGAATACATTATGAACCCGAGTAGTGACACTTCAGCTCTGTTTGGTAGGACTTATTTCCAGCTTATTTCAACTATTAGCTTAATTTAAGCTATTTTGATGTGTTTGGTTCAGTTTAATAATATAACTTATAACTTTTTGTAAGTCAAAAATCAACTTATTCTTTGAATGAGGAAGGAAAAACTTAATTTATAAGTTAAAAATCAATTTATATTTACAGTTATAAATTATAAACTGTTAAATTATAAATTATAATCACTTTCTCACAATTCCACCAAACAAGCTTCGTCCCGTTGCCAATTATGGCAAACTTCCAACGCCAATCTATCAAAGCCGACGTCCAGATAACGTGTGAACTATTATGCCAGCTGTAACTCTACTTCATATAGCAACTTCATTCATGAAGTTAAAGTAGATTATCTTTTTCACCAATATCTCCGTGAACAGAAAATTGTTTTAATTAAATATTTATTTATTTGTCGGAACACTGTTAGAATTTTCATTTTGTGATAGATTACAAAAATTTAAGGTATTGGTTATTTTAATTAATTTTTTATTTTTTATAAAGATATGTATAAAAAAAGGTAAAAAAAAAAAAAAAGTGATATGACAATACTTTTTGATTTTTTTTTTTTATTACTAAAATCTTAAGTTTCAAAGGAGACTAATTTTCTCACTCATGCTTAGCCCTGGTTTAGGAAGAGCTGATGTAGTTTGATTTTTGATTAATTTAGCTTAGCTAAATTAATTTCATTCGGAAAAAAATTTAAAAAAAATTTGTTTGAATATGATAGTTGTGAGAAAAAATAAAATGATAATAATTTAAAGTTGATATTTGTCTTGTTAACTAAATTAACTTATTTCATCTTTTTGTACATATTTAGTCACTTTAACTCTTACGCGTAGGTCTTAATAAGTGAATTTATTGTCCAATAAATCAGATGATAATTAATGACATTTTTATCAAACACTTAAAAAAAATTACTAATTGTTAACTTTCAATAACAGTTTGAAAATTTTGTCACAAAAATGTCAGTAATTATAAATTTTAGCAATAATTTAAAAAAGTTGCCACAAAAACATATTACTAATTTTTAATTTTTAGTGACAGTTTAAAAAATTCATCACAAAAAATTGTCATTAATTGTAAATTTTAACAACAATTTATAAAAATCGTGTCAAAAAAATCACTAATTGTTAATTTTTAACCACAAAAAAAATGTCATAAAAAATTATTTTTAATTACGTTTTTACTATAACATATTTTGAATAGAATTTACAAAAATTAAGTCAATAATTAAGACATATTAATAATTTATCATAACTCAGACCTTAAACTCTACAACTTCAATTGGGTTAATCTGACCTTTAATTTTAAATTTTATTTTATTTTAATCCAATTAAAAATATCATCAAGATTTTTTATGAAAAATATTCACCAAATTGGTTAACATTATCAAAATAACTTTGGGAGCAACTTGCCTCCAGTCCAATCGAATTAGACGGTGTTATTCGAAATGTGGGAGCCACCATGGGTCTTTTTTTGATAATCTGAATAGTTGAATGTGTAGATCTCGTTAAATACTATATGCTTTCAAAAAATCACATTGATCGGATATCGATAGCTATGTGATCAAATCAGTTTTATATTTAAAAAAATAGAAGGTGAACCAATTAAGGGTTGACAAAAAAATTGATCCGATAAGATAATTATCGTTATCCGATTAACGTGATTTTTTACAAACATATAGTAGTCATGAATTCTACACATTAAACGATTCAAATTATCAAAACGAAACCCATCGTGAACTCCTACGAGTTGAACAGCACCATCTAGTCCGTTCTCGGACTCGAGGCAAGTTGCTTCCTAAAATTTTACCCGTGTTGCTCATATTTACCATAAAAAAAAAAAAAAAAAACAGTTAACAATTAAAATTAATTAAATAAATTTGTAATAAAATAAAAAAAATTAAATTATAGAAACAAAAAATGAAAAAAATGTTCTAAATTTCATTACGTTGAAGAACATCACAAACTTGAGTCATGCATCAATCAAACATTTCTACCAATCTAACAATCCCAAATCATTCACTAAAACATTTTTTATATTAAAAAAATAAAATAAAATAAAAAACTTATTACAAACTTGAGGCAGATCATTCAAAACAAAAAAACATAAAAAAATTAAGATCTGAAAAAAAAGAAAAAGAAAAAGAAAAAAAGACATTGAAACCTCCTAATCTTCGTTAGACAAAGTGAACATCGTTTGATTCTTCCCTACATCCGCGGCGGCGGTCCTGGCGGCCGGAGAAGAGCACGGCGATGGATGTCCAGAAGACTTGGCGGGCGCCGGGGCTGCCATGACGGCGAGGCAACCATCGCTCCAGGCTCGCCTGATCGGATACGATACGTTCGTATATCGCGAAGTATGGGAACAATGACCCCGCGATTTGTGCATCTCGCAACCACAGTTGCGGTGGTAGGGCCGCCGCTGAATCACCGAATCGGCGCCGGAAATGCAACCTTCGAAGATGCCGCGAAGTAGGCCGTCTCCGGCTGCTCCGGTGGCCATCCTCACCACCACTTCTCTAGATCTCTCTCTCTCTCTCTCTGTCTCTCTGAAAAAGTGTATATATATATAGTTTTAAGCTGAGGAGAGATAGAGAGAGAGAGAGGTATTTATTGGGAGTTTATTTATATGTGTGAAATTGGTGGTGAGGCAGAAGCGGCACACGGGCAGTTGGACACGTGAGAGAGAGCGCGGTGTAGTTGCCATGCCTGGTGGACGCGTACTTGACCTAATATAATACTTGGCATCCCCTGCTCGACTCCAATTTTATGTAGGTCAACAAAAAATATTTGTAATTACATTTTGGGGGAAGATTATGGCCTTTTTGGAAATTAGTTTAAAGTCAGTCTATTAGTTTTTTTATTTTTTTTAATCATATTATCTATATGATTTTTTTACACGTTTTTAAAAAAAATTAAAAAATTAATTTTTAACTAACTTCTCAAAATAAACTTATAATTAAATAATAAAATAATATAATTCTGTATTTTTTAGTAATAACTAAAAAAAAAATATAACCAAATACCACATGAGACATAACTGAAAATATCATGACTCGTAACTAAAACATTATCATAACTCAATAAGAAAATTAGTCATAATTATAGAAAAAAAAATGACATAACTAAAAATGCATATAATACACCCTTTCAATGGGTGTTTATATTAGAATTTCCCTACATTTTATTTGTGTAGGTGAATAAAAATAGTTTGAAATTTTTGGGACAATTACAAAAGAAAAAAAAAAAATCAGGGTATCAGTCTTGTAATACAATTAATTTCTAATTTTTAGTTTTACCAATTTAAATTCTTAATCTTTTAATTTATTTTTAATCTAAACTATTTGTCTATTTTTGTTAAGCAAAATCGACAGAAAATAGTATTTTAATTGTTAAGCTCAATGTTGATATAGATAAAAGGTATAAAATATTCTTTTTCGTTAAGTTTAATGACTAAAATATAATTTTTTTCATCGATTTTACTTAACAAAAATAGGTAAAATGAATAAGGTTCTAAACAAATCAAAAGTTTAGGATTAAAAGTGACAAAATTAAAAATTCATTTTGTTATAAGGGTCAAATCTTGAGTTTTTTTTTTTATAAGTTTTCCTTCTTTCTTTTATGTAAATTGATTTGCATTAAAAAAATATTTTATTTTATTTTTTAATATTTAGTTGATACTTGAAATAAATAAATAAATAATTTATTATACGCATTGAGAGAAATCAATGACGAGTCACCGTTTCATTTTTGAAATATTAATGTGCTAAAAGGACCAAACTTGAACTTCCTAATAATTTATTTGCAAAATTTTTAATGATAAGTTATTTTGAGAACTAGCAAAAAAATATTTTTTACTTTTTGTTGAATCAAAAAATAGAAAAGTTGTAAAATATTTTTAATGATAACATTTTACGTCGAAACAATTCTTGTAATAATTTTTAAATTTTTTTTATAAAAAATCGTACAAAAAAATAAAGAGATTGATTTGAAAATGACTTTTTTGGCTAAAATGTTTGGTTCCCAAACATGGTAATTTGGATGAGTTTGGGATTTCACTAGATTTTTTTTTTTGTCATTAGTGTTTTTTATTTAATTTATGTTAATTTTTTATTGGTTATCTTATAATATTCAAATAATTAAAAGAGAAAATTATTTAAATATAATATTTCGATTAGTTATTTTTGTATCGATATAATTTTTTTAAAAATAAAAACGAACTATACATTATGAAAAGTAAACTAAAAATTTTAATTTTAAACTGTTAATTTAATTTCATCGACTTTTCTCACATCTTTTACGCTCTCAAAGTTCCAAATGGAGCATTAAAAAATCCAATCATTAATACAATTTAACCAAAAATGTGTTCTAAATATAACATGTTATAAAAACAGATAAATCTTATAAATTATTCTCTTTTGCACATATGACATACAGTAATAAAGTTTCGGATCCACTCAGAGTATCTCAAACTATTTACTAATTTTTTCTTCTAATGTAATTTCAAATTTAAGTAAAAAACTTCATTTTATATGAATTACTTTAATTTTTTATCAAAAATTTTTAAAAAAATTCTCCGTTTATCTCAAAAATTTTCATTAAATTTAATGAAAAAAAATTATTTCCAATACTTCATCTTTCTAAATTTTTATCAAATTCAAATTTGATGAAAGATTTAAGAATTTTTCAATTTGAAAAAAAAAAGAGACTAATTCCATGAATATCTGATGAAAGGATTTGGAGATGATTTTTGAAAACATTTTTCTCAAATTTAAATTTAACGAAAGAAAATATAAAAAATTGGAGATGCTCTAATATAACATATATATTTGAGCAACTGTTATTTATGCATTTATTTGTCTCACCAACATACTTATTATAACATGAAGACTTAAGATGATGTTAACACAATACGTCATTTTAATTTTTAAATACAAAATTATATAGAGAGGAGGTGGAGATTCGAACCCAAAACTTTCGGTCTTTAATCATTTGAGCAGCACATAATATATAGTTCTATTATAAAATGAAGATTTCTCATGACATTGACACAATATAATATTTTCATTTCCGAAAATGCCTTTCTAAGCTATTATAAAAGATAAAACTATATAAAGTGGAGGGTGGGACTCAAAACCCAAACCTCTAATATAATAAACAAAACATTTATCATTGGGCAACACATTAAGTGTGCGTTCTTATATAATATGCCCTTTTTTACCATTATTCTTATATAATTATTATTTTTTAGTTACACATGTATGCCGTGTGTACATCACTAACATATATATCTATATATGAAAAAGGTAAAATGCTAGCGAGTATTCGAGAAGTTATTGGTTGGTTTTGGAGAATCGCCACGTGGTGCTCCAATGACATTGTGATTGGTGAAGGGAGTGGGGTCTATGAATTTGTGTTAGGTGATCGAGGAACATGAAGGGGGACGGTGAATTGTGATTGGCGAGAGATATGATCACATGGTCCTGGACCAAATAATAGTTTTTTCCGAGTATCCTTTGGGCATTGTGTAATATTGGAATTGTGATGAGAAGTGTTTTGAAAATGAGTAAAAAAATATTTTAAAACGTTTTATTCAATAAAAAAATGCATTATATTCATTAAAAAAATACATTGTGTTTTTCTTTGTTTCTATCTTTTCCTTCCTTGTGCCTCTAGATCATTTGTAAGCCGGACCTATGTGGAAATTCTCCTCTGACAGCAAGGAAACCTTTTCAGTGAGTGCTAGGATAACTTTTGGGCAAGGCTTTGGAAAACTTGTAATGAATAAAACTAGCAATTGAGGATAGAATAATATCTATGATATATGGAGTTTCTCTTGGAGAAAGCTGTTGGAATTTTGCAACAAACAAAACTGCTTTGAGAAACAAGATACAGAAATCCAATGCTTTGAGATGAGCCAAGTTTTTTCATACCTACTACACCTAGATATAGTTGTTTGTCAATTGAAATGGAACTAGACAAGTAATTAGACTCGTGGGATTGTCTTCCATAAAGAAGTAATCGCACATTAACAAGAAATCATAGAACCCTACGAGAGGTGTACAAAAGAATTGAATGATATGATTAATTGTGATTGGTCGAGTTAAAAAAAAAAAAAGTTTGAAATCTCATCTTTCTACCATATCGGAGAGATGGATCGCAACAAAAAAGATCTCGAGGTTCAATTTTTTTGGTATAATTGATTTGTCGATATAATTGATTTGGATTAAAACTGATGTGCTGGTTCAAAACCCCGAAAATGAACTCGTGTTGGAGTGTGTACGTGTCAGGTTACTATTTGCTCACATTGCCCAACCTTCACAGCAGAATTAAAAGGGTCCATGCATAAGCCCATGTTATTGGAGTAGCAAACCCAAGTTATTGGCTCCAAAAATTGTTGGATTCAACTCAAACCCAAAGTTATATAGGCCATATTTAGCCCATGAATGCAAGCTCAAATTATAACTCTACCCAGTTTGGTTTTATTTTTCATGATTCATTTTTTAGAAAATTAATTTTTTTATTTTTCTTATTTTTTTCTTTTTACTAATTTTTTTAAAATATTTTAAATAATTTTTTTTTAATTTTATCTAACATAAATACACTTAAAAAATATAATATTTATGATTTTTTTTAAATTCACTAAATACTAAAAATATTATTAAAAAAAAAAAGAATTTGGTATATTTTTCATGTTTTTGTGTATTTATTAATTTTTTAAAATATTTTATTTTTTAGATACATCTAAGTAAGGTGCACCTAAAGAAAGTAAAAAAAATGCTTAAAATTCTAAAAATATTTACTAAAAAAAACACAAAAAACTCAATTTTCAGAAAACCTGATTTATTTATCAATATGTCTTGTTGTAATTTTTAATAATAAATTTATTATTAGAAAAAATTTAAAATTATAATTCAACTACTTTTTTTCCTCCCATTATATTCCAATACAAACTAATTCAATAAATTAAAGTAAATTAAATTCATAAATAAAAAATATCTTAATTATTTATAACTTTGATAAATTTGTTAATATCATTATCAGTAATAAATTATCATTCAACAAATATAAAATATACATTTAAAAAATCTCAAATTATTCTCATTATCAAAATGAGACAAATATATAAAAATTTTCACTTAAAGACTTATGAGTTAGATAGGTCTGGTCTACAGCACCTGCTAGTATTTATCTTTTTTTTTTTTTAATGTGAGTATTTGTTAATTTATAGTTTATGAGGAAAAATAATTTAAAATAAACATAAAAAATTAATTTATGAAATTGAGAGAAAATAATTATAATTTCTTCTTTTTGGATTATCAATTTGCAAAAAATTAATATCAAACCATTCCAAAAAAAACCCACCACAAATGAATAACATATAGGATTAAACACTATAAAGAGTCGAGACTTAGAAACATCAACTACTAAGAAAATGTTTGGAAATTAGTTAAAATAGTCAAAAAAGTTAAAGTGAAAAAATAAAAAATCCTTATTATTGTCTTTGCTTTTTACATTTTTTTTCCCCTATAAAGAGTCAAAAAAAAAAAAATCTAAACATTTTAATAGTTGTCACCTATTTTCATCATAAAATGAAAAAGCTACTAAAAAGGTAACTTTTTAAATCAATCATGCAACTTTTTTTTTTTTAAAAAAAAAAAATTAACATATGGCCTACAACTGAATAAAAATTTTATATTTTTTAATACAAATTAATAAATTTATAAATATTTGACAACATTTACACATTATCAATAATTAGAAAATTTTGTTTAAAATATTTTTCAGTCACGAAAAGCATCATGGGGCTTTTCCCATATTAAACCTATTTTGTATCTTAATTCCCAAACTAGGCCTAATTTGGACGGAATTTCCAAAGTAAGTTAAAGCACTATTACAAATCGCGCTTTCACTGTTTGGAGCTCAAAATGTGATGAATAGTGAAAGCGCTATTGCAAATCGCGCTTTTAATAAAGAAACAGCTATTGAAAATCACGCTTTTAACATAAAAAAATTTTCTGAAGAAAACGCTATTTGAAATAGCGCTTTCACTGTTCTGAAGAAAACACTATTTGAAATCGCGCTTTCACTGTTCGTATGAGTTTTCTTAAGAAAACGTTTAAAATATATTAAAATGTGACCAAAGTAAAACACAAATGTTTTGTAGCACAAATGGTAGTGTGCTTGCTTTGCACTATAGTGGCGTGGGTTCAATCCGCGGGAATCGCTACCTTTCAATTAAGTTCAACTCTTTTTTGTTTTTTTTTTTTCCTTCCACTCACTCTATACTTTATATATTTATTATGTAATTTTTTTATCAAAAAAAAGTAAATGTTTGTTTGGTTAACTAAATTTTTTTTCTATAAAATACAATTTTTTTCAAAATGTCAACATGATTATTTAAAAAGTATTCAGTGTATTTGGTTTGAATTTTTTGGATTTAGTTATTTGAAAACTGAGTTTTTTTATTTTCGTATTTTTTTATTTTTAGTGAATATTTTTAAAATTTTAAACATTTTTTTTAAACTTTTTTAGATGCACCTTAGTTAGATGTATCTAAAAAGTAAAAAAAATGTGAAAAAATATTTTACAAACTTAATAAATACATAAAAATACAAAAAATGTACTAAAAAAATATTTTTGTATTTTTAGTATCTTTTCAGCAAATTATCATTTTTTTCAGCAAAATGTACTCAAAAAAATATGCACAGTGAAAGTGTATTCCAAAAATATTTTTTCAGCAAAATGTACGCTTTTAAAATGTACTAAAATATTTTAAAAGCGTACATTTTTTTATTTTTTCATAAATATATAAAGTATAGAGTGAGTAAAAAAATACAAAAAATACAAAAATACAAAAAATGTACTGAAAAAATTAATACAAAATATTAATTTTTTCAGCAAAATGTACTCAAAAAATGTACGCTTTTAAAATATTTTGGTACATTTTAAAAGCGTACATTTTGCTGAAAAAATATTTTTTGAGTACGCTTTCACTGTGCATATTTTTTTGAGTACATTTTGCTGAAAAAAATGATAATTTGCTGAAAAGATACTAAAAATACAAAAATATTTTTTCAGTACATTTTTTGTATTTTTATGTATTTATTAATTTTGTAAAATAATTTTTCACAATTTTTTTACGTTTTAGATACATCTAACTAAGGTGCATCTAAAAAAGTAAAAAAAAAAAAATGTTTAAAATTTTAAAAATATTCACTAAAAACAAAAAAATACGAAAATAAAAAAACTCAGTTTTCAAATAACTAAATCTAAAAAATTCAAACCAAATACACTGAATACTTTTTAAATAATCATGTTGACATTTTGAAAAAAATTGTATTTTATAGAAAAAAATTTTAGTTAACCAAACAAACATTTTACGTTTTTTTGATAAAAAAATTACATAATAAATATATAAAGTATAGAGTGAGTGGAAGGAAAAAAAAAAAAAAAAAAAGAGTTGAACTTAATTGAAAGGTAGCAATTCCCGCAGACTGAACCCACGCCACTGTGGTGCAAAACAAGCACACTACCGTTTGTGCTACAAAGCATTTGTGCTTTACTTTGGTCACATTTTAATATATTTTAAACGCTTTCTTAAGAAACAGTGAAAGCGCGATTTCAAATAGTATTTTTTTCGGGATACAAATGCACAGTGAAAGTGCTATTTCGAATAGCGTTTTCTTCAGGAAATTTTTTTATGTTAAAAGCGTGATTTTCAAAAGCGCTTTCTTAATTAAAAGCGCAGTTTGCAATAACGCTTTCACTATTCATCACATTTTGGGCTCCACACAGTGAAAGCGCGATTTGTAATAGCGCTTTAGCTTAGTTTGAGAATTTCGTCCAAACTATGCCTAATTTGGGAATTAAGATACAAAATAGGCTTAATATGGGAAAAGCCGGGGCATTTCCCTAAATAAGCCAAAATACCAATTCAATTCCCAAACTAAGCCTAATTTTGAAAGAATTCCCAAAATAGGCTAAAAATGTGGTTCACAACCACGCTTTCAACGTGTGCGCACCTGTCTCACGTGAAAATTGGGAAGTCTTAAAAGCATGGTTACAAAACGCGCTTTTGATTAAGAAAGTGCGGTTACAAAAGGCGCTTTTAATTAATTTTTTTTTCTTCTGAAATCGCTATTCTGAACCACGCTTTTATCCAAAAAAAAATTTCTTCTGAAATCGCTTTTCTGAACCACGCTTTTATCCAACAAAATTTTTCTTCTGAAATCCCTATTCTGAACCACGTTTTTATCCAAAAAAAAATTTCTTCTGAAATCGTGGTTATAAACCACGCTTTTAGCTTAAAATTTTTTCCTTCTGAAAGCGCGGTTCTGAACCACGCTTTTTGACAAAAAAAAATTTTAGTTTCAGTTTAACTAAACTCTAAAGAAGAAATTTTTTTTTTTTGGTTTTTTTTTTTTTTTTGTTTCTGTTGTCATTGTTTTGGTAATAATGTATTTCAGAATAATTTTTTGGGTTAAAATTGTTTTACTAAAACCGTTCTCATGTTATTTTTTTTTCTTTTCTTTTGTCTTTATTTTGGGTTAGAATGTGTAATTCAGCATTTTTTTTTTGCTTGACTAAAGTAAATTTGTTTTGTTTTTTCTTGTGTTTGTTTTGGGTTAGAAGGTAATAATGTAATTCATAAATTTTTTGAGCTTTAGTAAAGCCGTTTTGATGTAAATTTTTTTTTATTTTATTTTCTCTTTGTTTTGGGTTAGAAGGTGTTATTCAGTAATTTGTTTGGGCTTTAATAAAGCCGTTTTCATTTAAATATATATTTTTTCTTTTGTCTTTGTTTTGGGTTAGAATGTGATAATGTAATTCATAAATTTCTTTTCGTTTTACTAAAGCCGTTTTCATGTAAAGTTTTTTATTTTTTATTTTTTTCTGTTGTCTTTGTTTTGGGTTAGAATGTGTTATTCAGAAATTTGTTTTGACTTTACTAAAGCCGTTTTCATTTAAAGAAATTTTTCTGCCGTTTTCATTTAAATAAATTTTTTGGGTTAGAAGGTAATAATGTAATTCATAAAACCTTGAGGAAAAAGCACATAAGTCTCCCACAAAAATACATAGGTAGTACAGACATAAGTCTCCGACAACAATACATTCTGGACATCATGAACTGAACACACAATACATATATAAACATAACAGTTAGACAGACAAATATTAGCCAGACAATCTGACAAACTCATTACGGAAACACTTACTCTAACACAGACATTACATATTAATGCATGACCTAATATTGCCGAAGTGTAGACATTAACACCTAATTCGCGCTTAAATCGGTAGGTGGCTCAGAGTCTGAATAATCCGAAAGCTCGGCGTCAGAGACAAGCTCAGGATCCTCTATGACACCCTTGATAGCCGCATCATTTGGTTCTGTTCTGTTCTTTTGGGCATCCTTCTTAACTATGTATAGCTGCATATCGCGGGCTAACCTACGGCGCATTTGAGAAATCTCACGTTGTAGTCTTTTACATAGTCGATCAACATTATCAGGATCTTCCTTTTGGATATCAACATAACGTGCTTTTGGCACCTTCAATCGATCTTCCAGACATAATCTTTCCATTTGCACTCGCTCTATAAATAGTACAGGCCACTTCAGAAGTCTAGCATTTGCTAAACCATATCCTGTTTGATTATCTGATGGTTCCTCCACCAAACCACATGGATCTTGATAGTACTTGGGCATGACAAAATGTCGCTTCCCAAACCTATCATGATAAGCACAAGAGGCATCTAACAAAGTAAATGGTGTTTCATCTTCAGCATCGCCACTTCCCCTTCCCCCTCTTCGTCGTGAACTGTCACCCCTTTGCAAGTTCCTACCACCTCTGCGATTCCCACTCCCTCCCATGAACCATGTAGCCATGCTAATTTTTTAAAACAAACGAATGATAATTTCGTAGGGCGAAATGAGTTGTAAGGTTGTGTCTTCACCTTTAGTCGTTTATATAGTTGGTTATGAACAGCTTTAGAAAGATGCCCCTGCATGACAATCCCACATATACGAACAAGGTATGAGTTTTCACTAGAATGGAAAAACAGAGAAAAGGAAATACTGTGTACCAAGTCACATGACTTGACAATCCATCTGCATATACCGACAAAGTAAGGGCATGCTCACTGTAAGGTAAATAAGTTAATTCACTGTTGGCATGTGACTTTCTGAATTGAGAATCACTGTAATAAAAAAATCGAGCAAAAAATCGATAAAACCAAAGCCTGTGTACCAAGTCACATGACTTGACAGTCCATCTGCATATACCGACAAAATAAGGGCATGCTCATTGTAAGGTAAATCTGTGAATTCACTGTTGCCATGTGACTTTATGAATTGAGAATCCCACATATATCAATAAGAGATCAGTTGTCACTGTAATAAAAAAATCGAGCAAAAAATCGAGAAAACCAAAGCCTGTGCACCAAGTCACATGACTTGACAATCCATCTGCATATACCGAGAAAATAAGGGCATGCTCACTGTAAGGTAAATCAATGAATTCACTGTTACTATGTGACTTTATGAATTGAGAATCCCACATATATCAAATTGGTGTTGAGTTGTCACTATAATAAAAAAATCGAGCAAAAAATCGACAAAACCAAAGCCTATGCACCAAGTCACATGACTTGACAATCCATCTGCATATACCGAGAAAATAAGGGCATGCTCACTGTAAGGTAAATCAGTGAATTCACTGTTGCCATGTGACTTTCTGAATTGAGAATCCCACATATATTAATAAGAAATGAGTTGTCACTGTAATAAAAAAATCGAGCAAAAAATCGAGAAAACCAAAGCATGTGCACCAAGTCACATGACTTGACAATCCATCTGCATATACGGACAAAATAATGGCATGCTCACTGTAAGGTAAATCAGTGAATTCACTGTTGTCATGTGACTTTCTGAATTGAGACTGTAATAAAAAATGAAGTTTATGTAGGCAATGTTGTGTTTCACTTAGCTATGCATCATTTCGTTGTTACGACCAAACGTTCGTGTATTTTATTGAAAAGTATGACTATTTGAATTATTTGTTGTCATTTGGGTACAAGTCAAGTTTCTTACATTTTTGGCATTGCGTTGATTAATATTCTATTCTAAGAGAATCGTCAATTTCTTGAAAAAGGCGCAGAAAACAATCTGTTTGTGTATAATTAATTGTAAATAGTAATTTTCACAAGCAAATCAAGTAAAACCAATTGGGTTTTAAATTTAGTTCCCCAACTGGACCAACCACTTGGCTTTGAACTTGTTTGTCCAGCCCCCCAAGTTTAGTTATCTGTCAACCCCCCATTCCTTACCAGAGTCATCATTTTGACTGGACTTTCAGGAATTGGAAGGCGACTCTTTCTTCTTTCCTGATGGAGATTGAAATTCTTTACGTACAGGATCCCTATTTCACGAGCCCCAGTTAAGGGAAGCTTTTCACCGAGCTACATGTTCTGTTTTATGTGTTGTTCAAGGCGGTAGTTCGTTTGTATGAACTTTATTAGTCCCCCAACTGGACCAACCACTTGGCTTTGAGCTTGTTTGTCCAGTCTCCCAAGTTTAGTTATCTGTCAACCCCCCATTCCTTAACAGGGTCATCATTTTGACTGGACTTCCAAGAATTGGAAGGCGACTCTTTCTTCTTTCCTGATGGAGATTGAAATTCTTTATGTAGAGGATCCCTATTTCACGAGCCCCAGTTAAGGGAAGCTTTTCACCGAGCTACCTGTTCTGTTTTATGTGTTGCTCAAGGCGGTAGTTCGTTTTTATGAACTTTATTTAGTCCCCCAACTGGACCAACCACTTGGCTTTGAGCTTGTTTGTCTAGCCCCCCAAGTTTAGTTATCTGTCAACCCCCCATTCCTTAATAGAGTTATCATTTTGACTGGACTTCCAGGAATTGGAACGCGACTCTTTCTTCTTTCCTGATGGAGATTGAAATTCTTTACGTACAAAATCCCTATTTCACGAGTCCCAATTAAGGGAAGCTTTTCACCGAGCTACCTATTCTGTTTTATGTGTTTTAAGTATTCACATAATTCAACATACATTAATCCATTCATTAATCCAGAACATTCATTAACTCATTGCAATTCAATAAAGAAAGTCATGAACTAATAAATGTGCAGTTATAAATGTAGTTATTTCATAAACTTCAGGTTCATAAAACCAATACTTGAAATACATCCGTACGTTAGATGAACAACAACATTATCTTACACTCCAGTAACGAAGATATGAGACAACATACAAACATATATGAAAGATAAAGGTGTTTGATTTCTCATTCCTCATCTGACATGTAGTAGTCAGAGAGATATTTTTCATTGTTTAAGACATTATTTCGCTCAATCACTGTCAAATCTCTGTTGCTTGCTTCTGCCATTTCGATGGCTAGCTGAAGCATGAAATGTCAACATCTCCGCATCAACATTCTGTTGTTCTCCTTCTTAATTCTACTAACTGCTTTTTTATAGTCACTCACATTTCGTCTAGCCATGGTCAATGAACGACGATGAGGTACCGGTGCCCCAAAGTTACGTAGATCATTAAACAATCCTTCTTGCTCCATTACCCTGAACGCCCATTCTGCTCGGATACCAGCATAATAATCCTTCGGACTCGAGTACTTTTTCGCTCTTGCAGTCATAAGTAAATGAAGGTAGCAGCCACACTTTTGGATTTCTTTGCTGGCGTGAACTTCCTGCACCTCTTGAAGACATTGTTCATAAAATAAACAAACAAATAATAATAGTAATTGTAGATATATTACTATTGTTATGACTTGAACAAACATCATACTGGGGGTGTCGCTATTTATAGACATCATACTGAGGGTTAACTAGAGATGATCTAGTGACGATAATGCATGCTGGGGCACTATGGAAGAAGTGATACCCGTGATATTATTTTTTAGCTTTTCATTTCATTCAATCCTAAGTACCCGTGACTTTGTGTACCTGTGATGTAGTCACGGACGTGGTTGTTAGATAAAATCATAATTGTAGACCAGAGGATGACAATGCAATCCCTTCATATTGAAGCAGTGAGTTGTCAAATAAAACAACATGCAGTGAGTTGTCACATCGCCACATGAAACTATTTTTTCATGCTTACTTTTTAATACAGTAAGTAGTCACTTAGAATTGACGATTTCAATACAAATTGGTATTTTCAAAAAATTATAAATGAAATTAAATGCTTAAATTTTCTTTGATTTAAAGTAATATTCTTCATAAACAACTATGAAACAGAGTGCAAGTAAATACACAACCGTCTAACTCACTTCAACCTGCAAAACTATCGTTGTTTTTTTCACCGAAATAATAAAATGGTCACCTGATATGTAAACACGATTGGAACTTTGCAGCCTATATTTTATCTTATTTTCACTTAATGAACTTCACAGTCATCCTATTTTCTCCTCTTTGCATTTTTTGCTTCTTTTTATATTCGGTAAATTACACTTTACTCCTTCAGTCCATCACATAATTGTTTATCAACACTATTGCCATGTGGTCATATTGATGTGACTTAGATGAATTCTAAAATGTGAGAAAAAAATAAAGCATTTATTTGCGCAGTAGAAAGTCACATGCATCACATAATGTGAGGAAAAAAGTGACAAACTATATAAACATGGCAAAGTCAGAAAGTCACATGCATTACTGCATCACTGCACAAAGTCACATGTATCACTGCACAAAGTCACATGTATCACTGCATCGCTACACAAAGTCAGATGCATCATTGCATCGCTGCACAAAGTCACATTGCATCTGAGGAAAAAACAAAGCATCCAAATTATTACGTCTGTTCAAGTCACTGGTGAGCATCACTGACAAATGTTGGACGTATCACTGCGTCGAGCTACAATTTACTATCGTACCATACCTACAGTGTAACAACCCTCGTCACTGTTTACTGATTACCTACTGATTACTGTTTACTGGGACTGAACATGATTGATAATTGAATTGATTGAAATACTGAGCTGACTGACTGAAGTACTGAACTGATTGATTGACTGCAACTGTTTAAATACATAATCTATCTGTTTGACTGCCAAATTATCTGTTCTCGTCTTATGCATTAAACTGCAAATTGAAGGCCTTATCGGCGGCCGAACCGGAAACGGATCAATGTTTTATGATCATCGGAATTTATGTAAATTAATGGTATATTTAATTGAAAATTTATTAGGTATGATTAAATTAGATAAAATAAGCTAAATCAAAGAATTGGCCTTATTTACGGAATTGCCACCCTTAGTGGACCATTTAGAATATTATATTGGGCCTTATTGCATGTTGAACAAAGCTCTTCATCAGCCACATTTGCGCATATCACCGAAATAGAGAGAAGAGAGTGAGAGGTTTGGAGTGAATTCAACTTGTTCTTGAGGAGATTGCTTATAGACTTGGAGATTTGGAAGAATAATTGCACATTTGAGCTCCTACACCTCTAATACAAGACTTAAGGTAGGAATCCATCTCCTTGATTGTGCATTTATGTTGATTCTTGCATGGTTTAGAGGATCATTAAAGATTTGAGCCAAGATATGGCTTATAAGGTTGAATTGAAGCTCATCTCTTGCATGCATGCTTGTATTGAGGAATTTTGAGTTGTTTTCATGGCAAAAGGTTGCATGCATGTTCACATTTATGTATAAGTCCATGTTTTCATCTTGTTTTGAAAGGATTGAGCTCATTAGAGCAAGAATTGAAGCTTTGAAATGGTTTTGACCCATGCATGTCATGTTTGAAGATTGTTCTTGAAATGGGTTTGAATTTGGATTTAATTGACTCACCCTTGAGCTTTAAATTCACAAATTGAGCTTTGAAACTTGTTGTATATTGAGTTTGAATGTGTTTTCCAGAATTTGAGCCCAAGAGGTCGAGTATAGAGTGGGAGAATGCTTGGTTTGAGCTTGGGAGGCAAATCTGGAAATTCTAGATTTGGCTTCTTCGCTCGAGCGAAGGATTCCTCGCTCGAGCGACCAACGTTTACTCTGAGACACGCTCGAGCGAAGGATTGGTGGCTCGAGCGTAAATTTGCAGCATCCAGTACTTTTGCATTTTTGCAGACCGCTCGAGCGAAGGATTCCTCGCTCGAGCGAAGCCTTTGATTTTGCAAACTCGCTCGAGCGAAGGAAAGCTCGCTCGAGCGAGACCCCTGTTTTCAACAACTTTGCAAAATGTTTTCTAAGTGTATTTTTGCATCCTCATCCCATTCTAGGCATTCTTAGGCCTAGTTTAAGGCATCTTAATGAGGATATAGACATAGAACACACCAAGGCAAATTAGGGATTAAGTTATTGATCTTCCCCAACTGTATAGCTTAATGTGTGTTCATTCTGTATACTGTGTAGGGTTGGCTTACCGAGGGGACGCTCTAGCTTACTGTAGCCTAGAACTCTGTGAGTAACAACTGTGTAAAGATATGTTCAAAAATGATTATCTTCTGAACTGTTTACTTTATTGAATTGTTTACCTTATTGAGCTGTCTACTTTATTGAACTGTTTGCTGAACCGTTCACTAAACTGAAATGTTTACTAAATCGAACTGTTTACGAAACTGCTTACTGAATTAAACTGCTTACTGAACTGAACTGTTTACTGAATTGATACTGTTTACCGAACTGATACTGTTTATGGAATTGACCTGTTCACTGAACTGACACTGTGTACTGAACGAATGTATGTATTATATTCTGAATTGTACTGTGGCATCCTTGGCACCTACTGTTTACTGTTACTGTGACAGAGAGACCTCTGTCGGTTCCCAAGTTCGGAACCACTACTGTTTACTGTTATGATGGCCATTCTGTATTTCTGATATGGAACAAAGTGTTGTACGGAACTAAGTGCTACAGTGTAAGCCACCTCTAGAATCCGTGCGAGACACCTCTGGAATCCACAAGTACTGTACTGTTCTCTGAAATAGTACCGTTACTGTTACTGTTACTGTACTGCTACTGATGGCCATCATTTACTGTTTGGTCTGTTAAGACCCGGTCTTTTAAGACCTACTGTTTACTGTACTGTTATGCCAATGGATGTACCACATATCACTGCTTTAACTGAATGACTGTTATGACCTGAAATATGAGCCACAAACTGAATGACTGATAAACTGACTGAAATGACTGTTTTCAATACTGAAAGGACATTTATTCTTAACCCCTTTACGCATTGTGTTATTCACTGGGCTTTAGCTCACTGCTCATAAATATATGTAGGTGTACAGGCACCAGACCGCAGCTAGGAGCGTCAGGCAAGCTTTAATTCTGTCAAGCCAACCACTGTGCCTCACTGCGAGGTTCCGAGTTGCCATGCTATGGCTTTGGGGTGCTTGTTTTTCCCCCGTCTGTCTCCGTATTGTTTTGGTTTACTGTATAGACTGTCAGCTTCTAACTGTACTGTTATCAAGGGATTAGGTCCCTATACTGCGTGACTGTAAATTTTGTATAGACTGTACTATTCTACATGTGTGAATGCATGAAAAATCTTTTTGGCATACAGACTGTCACAGCTCAATGGACATTATTAAATTCATAATCATATCCACCACGTGAACTTGATTCTACACCATGGCCCTTAAATGATTGTTGTGTGTAGCCCATTGGATAACATTGATCTGATTCATACATAG
Organism: Camellia granthamiana; assembly: GCA_036172215.1. Lineage (NCBI taxonomy): Eukaryota > Viridiplantae > Streptophyta > Magnoliopsida > Ericales > Theaceae > Camellia > Camellia granthamiana. The sequence goes on from CM069904.1 coordinate 119,740,339, forward strand.
GAGACTGAAACACTGTTGTGTCAATCCCATGCGTCAGCAATGTAGTGAACGGACGAGAATCCATCTGTGTCATGTTCGGGATATTGTGTACAACCTCTTTATCAATGTAGACTTCCAAACAATTTGGTGCTTGAAAACTTGCACCGATACTTAATACGGTGTTCAACGCCTCATCGTCATTGATCGGTAATATCTTGTATTTGCTGTGTGTTTGCCACTGGCGATAAGGATATCTACATTTGAAGGTCAATCGAACACTTTCCCCATAACTTGCCACCTTTGACATAAACATCTCCTCCAAATTGCTAAGCGTGGTGCCAATTTGCACCGCATATATCCCTTTCGGCTCAGCATCATATAAGACACCTTTATCAGGATCCCGAATTATGTTTCCCCCCCAGTAGAAAATAATTGGAACAGTCTCCATATACTTGTTTCAATTAAGACAAAAAACATTAAAATAGCAACAATATACTTATATATGCTTGTACTTGTAAAAGAATTATATGAAATTTAACTCATTCAATTAAAATATCTTGTAACGCAAAAACTTTATTTAAGTAATCAGCAATTGTAATCCAACAATCATTATTGATTTTTTAATTAAAATATGAGTTAAAATAATGATAATACTTTAGGTTTTTTAGCTTTTTAAGAAACAAATCTTACAACACATACAAAATTAACATATGAGTTAAAAATAATTATAAATTATAAAGTAATAACATTTGTAATCATTAAATATGTAAGTTGATTTAGGTAATTGATAAATTATAAATCTAAGTAATTTACATCAACTTATGAGTGTAAGTTGTTAATCTTGTTACTTTGAGTGTAGGTAAACTTATGAGTGTAGGAAAATCCAACAATCTTATGAGGTAGGTAAACTTATAAGTGTAGGCAAACCTAACTTTACATCAAAGTAACAACCTACATCAAAGTAACAATATTTCTAATTTACCTAAATTTCTAATCATTACATAAATTATGAGTGTAGGTTGTGACTTTATATAAATTATAAAGTGTTGGTAAACTTGATTCATACATAAAGAAATTTGATTTATACATATTCGTGACCACGCTTGTAAGTAAAATATGTAAAAATGTGTTTTCAAAACACATTTTGAACAAAAATTCAAAACCAGCACTCACTCTTCTTTGTCACAGACACTCACACTCACTCTCTCTATCTCTCTCTCTGACACACACACCCACAACACTCACACTCACATCAAACATATATAATTTTTAATATATATAAATTTTATTTTATAAAATTAGAACAATTAATTTTTTTTTAAAATTAATTTTTCTTTTGAAATAATTTATTTTTCCAATTAATTTTATTTTTTTTCCAATGAATTTTTTTTTTCAAAGGTGGGGGAATAATTGCCATAAATATAAACCTCAGGGGTGGCAGTGTAATTTACCTAAATAAAAAAATTACATTTTAAGAATTAAAGTAAAAAAATAATCATTTTATATAGTTGATTATTATTTGCTATTATCAATTATTATTATATACATTTAACATTGGACTGAATTTTACAAAATAAAATTTATATATATTAAAAATTATATATGTTTGATGTGAGTGTGAGTGTTGTGGGTGTGTGTGTCAGAGAGAGGGATAAAGAGAGTGTTTGTGAGTGTCTGTGAGAAACAAGAATGAGTGCTGATTTTGAATTTTTTGTTGAATTTTTACATTTTGCTTAGAAGTGGTTATTATCCACGAGTCAACAGTAAAACCGTGGTTTGCAACCACGTTTTCTGAAGATAGAAAGAATTACTTAACCAAAGCATGGTTATGTATAAATCAAATTTCCTTAATCAGATTTACTTTAAAAAAATAATTACTTAAAAATTTATGTATAAATAAAATTTCCTTAACAGCGTGATTTGTAACCACGTTTTGTTAATTAAAAGCGTGGCTTGTACCACGCTTTTAAGATTTTACAAATTGTCCGCGGGAGGGCCACAAAAACGGTGAAAGCGTGGTTTGTATCCGCGTTTTAGCTTAGTTTAGGAATTCTGTCCAAACTAAGCCTACTTTGAGAAATAAAATACTATTTTGCCCTAATTTGGGAAAAGCCCCTAATTTGGGCAATGATTTAATCGTACGCATGTAAATGGTAACAATTTAAAAAACACTTATTTTCAGGATATTTTGATAAATCTTGATCTATTCAAACATTAGTATTTCGATAAACTAGACAGATATATCAATAATTTTGAATATGAAGACATTATGAAGATTCTTCTTTTATTTTTTTGTTCATATAATTTTATAGTATAATTTGTATCAAGTATTATATTTATTCAGTGCGATTGGACAAAATTGGACAAGTCATACAAAAATCTTAAATCATAGCGTAACTTTTTCTATGAAATTATTATTTTTTTCATTGAGTTGAAATAACTCGACTGATTTTGTATGACTTGTTCTTAATTTTTATTTCAAACATTATTCACGTAATTTTTTAAAACTGGTGGTCTAATTAGTGAGATTTATGGACAATTAAAGAGAAGTTACTTTTATTTGCTCAAGCTTCTGCCAATAGGGACCTTAATGACAAAGTTATTTGGTAGGTTATTTCCTATGAAATTATTCCCTAACTTAGGAAAATAACCTCATACGAAATAACGAAGGAAATAACTTAGGAAAATAACGTAAGAAATAACATAAATAAAAAATTATGAGCTCTCATAATTTTAAGCAATATAAAAAACATAACAAAAAAATTATCGACCTGAATCGAGTCAAACTTGAGTTTCATTAATATTAATGAGCTGTCATTATGTAACAACCCCCACACCGTTTATCGATAAATTACTGAATTACATACTGATTACTGCTAAACTGGACTGCTTATGACTGATAATTGAACTAACTGAAGTACCGAACGGACTGATTGAAAATTGGAACCGAATTGACTGAGCATGTTTATTGTATTGCATTTTTATCTTTTCGATTATTTGATTATCTGTTCGTGTTTGTATGTTTAAACTACAAATTGAAGGCCTTATCGGCGGCCGAACTGAGAATTGTTTAGTGTTTCATGATCAGTAGGATTTATGTGATTTTATGGTGTATTTATCTAAAATGTGATTAGGAATGATTAAACTAGATTAGATAAAGCCAATTAATAGAGCTGCATTAATTACGGAATTGCCATTGAGTGGGGCATTTGTTTATTCATGTTTGAGGCCTTGATTACACTTGAACAAATTCATCTCCTCAACCCCTTATTCTTGCTATAGCCGGCCATAGAGGAGAATTAGAGAGAGAGGGAGAGAAGTAAGAGGGAATTGGGTTCAACTTGTAGAATTGCTTGGAAATTGAAGATTGAATTCAAAATTTTGCTTCCATTCTTGAATACAGGACTTAGGTATGAATTTCAACCCCTCATTGATGTCCTTAAGGTTGATTCTTGCTAGATTCATGGCAAATTATAGAGTTAAGACTTGAATTGGTCCTATAGTGTTGAATTAGAACTCATTTCATGCATGCATGTGTGTATTGATAAATCTTGAGTTGATTTCATGGCCAATTGTACATGCATGTTCATGTTTAGGCTTGAGTCCATGATTTCATCATGTTCTTGAAGAAATGAGTCCAATTGGACAAGCTTTGAAGGTTGAATTTGGTTTGAATCCATGCATGTTGCATACTCTCCATGTTCATGAAAAATGGGTTTGAAAAATGGTTTCAATTGACTCACCTTTGGGGCTTGAATTCATAAATTGAGCTTTAAAACTTGTTATACATTGGATTTGGATGTATTTTCCAGAATTTGGGCCCAAGAGGTCGAGTTTTGAGGGAAAGAATGCTTGGTTTGAGCTTAGGAGACAAATCTGGAAATTCCAGAATTTGGCTTCTTCGCTCGAGCGACCAACCTTTGTTCGAAGCTACGCTCGAGCGTAGGATTGGTGGCTCGAGCGTAAAATTTCAGCATCCAATACTTTTACTGTTTCGACAGCTCGCTCGAGCGAAGGATTCCTCGCTCGAGCGAAGCCTTTGATTTTGGAAGCTCGCTCGAGCGAAGGAAGGCTCGCTCGAGCGAGGCTCCTATTTTCAGCAAACTTTGCAAAATGTTTTCTAAGTGCATTTTTGCATCCTCATCCCATTCTAGGCATTCTTAGGCCTAGTTTAAGACATCTTAATGAGGATATAGATGTAGAACACACCAAGGCAAATTAGGGATTAAATTATGATATTTCCCAACTGTGTAGCTTAGTGTGTGTTCAACCTGTGAACTGTGTAGGGTTGGCGACTGGGGGAAACACGCTCTAGCATACCGTAGCCCAAACTCTGTGAGTAACAATTGTGTAAAGATATGTTCAACTGAGAATGTTTTCTGACTGATTAACCGAACTGTTTTCTGAATTGATTATTGTTAATTGACTGAATGTATGTCCTATATTCTGAAATGTACTGTGGCATCCTTAGCCCCTACTGTTTACTGTTACTGTTACAGAGATCTCTGTCGGTTCCCTTGTGGAACCACTACTGTTTACTGATTGATGGCCATCATTACTGTTCGGTCTTTAAGACCTACTGGTTATTGCTATGCTAATGGATGTACCACATATGGCTGAATAACTGTTCTGACTGAAAGATTGAAATACTGTTTAATAAACTGTTTTCATTACTGTAAGGACATTTCATTCCTAACCTCTTTACGCATTATGTTATTCACTGGACTTTAGCTCACTGTTTATATATATATATATATATGTAGGTGCACAGCCACCAGACCGGAGCTAGGAGCATGGGTTAGACTCCAGTTTTGTCAAGCCAGCCTATGTGCCTCACTGCGAGGTTCCGAGTTGCCATGTTATGGCTTTGGGGTGTTTTGTTTTTCCCCGTCTGTCTCCATACTGTTTTGGATTACTGTATAGACTGTCAGCTACTAACTGCACTGTTATCAAGGGATTAGGTCCCTTTACTGTGTGACTGTAAATTTTGTGTAGACTGTACTGTTTGCATGTGGGAATGCATGAAAAATCTTTTTAGCATACAGACTGTCACAGCTCAATGGACATTATTTATTTACTGTATTGGCTTCCGCCAGGCCCTAAACTCTGTTTTACTGTACTACTGTTAAGCAGGCCTTCGGTAATCTCGGATTACTGGCCGGTTACGGTGCTAAACCCATAGGGCCGGGTTTGGGTCGTGACAGAGTGGTATCAGAGCGATACTTAACCACGAGTTATACCCCACACACGTGTCCAAATGAGCTATAGGGTGTCCTAGAAAAGTGATTAGGGCATTTCATGAACTTGAAAAGTGTGTGGCTATGTTATGACTGAATACATGTTAATGTGATAATTGACTAAATATGCAACTGTTTATGTTATAATTGCTATAACTGTTATAACTGTTTATAGTGAAATGGACAATGCAAATGAACCTAAATCCTCATCTATTGAGGCAAGAATGGAAAGAATGATGGAATTGATAACTACTAGACTTGAGCAACAACAGAATCAACAGCCCCCACCTCCTCCTCCTCTTCCTCCTCCGGTACAGCGGAACCTAATGCAAATGTGAATGATGGGGATATTATTGCTCTCTAACCCATAAATTCAGCAAGATGAAACCACCATCCTTTCAGGGAGGCCTTGAACCGCTAAAGGCTGAAGCTTGGGTGCTTGAAACAGAAAAACTATTTGAAGTGTTTTCGTGCTCAGAAGCGAATAAAGTACTGTTAGCTACCTTCACCCTACAAGAAGAAGCTAGAAGGTGGTGGATGTTGATCCGTGATACAAATACTGTTATGACTTGGGCTCAGTTCAAGGAGTCCTTCTTTGAAAAGTACTTCCCACAGTGCGTTAGGGATAGGAAAGTAACTGAATTTGAACAACTGAAACAGGGTACAATGTCTGTGGTTGAATATGAAGCAAGGTTCACTGAGCTTGCCAGATATGCACCACATATGGTGGACACTGATTACAAGAAGGCCAGAAAATTTGAGGGTGGCCTTAATGTTGCAATCTTTGATAGAATAAATGTTTTAAAGCTACCGACTTATGTGGGTGTTCTTGACCAAGCATTGATGGCTGAGTCGAACATCGAAGCTGTGAAACAATCTGAAACGCCAACAACTGAATGGCATGGTAAAAGGCAAGGTTTCAAATTCAAGAAAGGCAAGCATAACCCTTCCAACAAGAAACAGAATACGGGGTCAACAACTAGCCCCAGCCAAGGGAGTGGGTTCATTCCACCCTGCTCTGTATGTGGCAACAAGCACAAAGGGGTTTGTCACAAAATATCCGGAGCCTGTTACAGATGTGGCAAAGTGGGCCACATGGTTAGAGACTGTCCCTCTGCTCCACAAGCTAGTAGCAAAGCTGCACCAAGCGCAGCAGCATCAACTGCAGCACCAAAGCCTAACCCCAAAGCTACGGGAAAGAGCCTATGAGGCAGGGCCGAGTGTTTGCCCTAGTACCGGGAGACGTGCAAAATACTGAGACCGTTGTGTCAGGTATCCTCTCTATTTGTACACAAAATGCATATGTATTGATTGATTCGGGGTCTACACATTCTTATGTGTCGCATGCTTTTTCACGGAAATTGAATAGACCCTTAGAACCCATGAATTATCTGCTAGCTGTATCATCACCTGTTGGGGGATCCATGACATGTGCATATATGTATCCTGCTTGTGAAATTATTGTTGGGGATATGCATCTGTTTATTGATTTGCTGCCATTGAACATCGATCATTTTGATGTAATATTGGGGATGGACTGGTTACAAAAATATCATGCCACTATAGACTGTGTAACAAAACAAGTAGTTTTCCGTCCCCCTGGTTTGCCTGAATTTGTGTTTAATGGGAGTGGAGTAGTACCTCCTCCATATCTGATTTCTTCTGTGAAAGCTGTTAAACTGATTAGAAAGGGGTGTAAAGGATATCTGTGTCCTGTGCTGACTGTGTCTACTGATGATAGTGTTAAAACTGATGTGAATTGTATTCCTATAGTCAGAGAATTCCCAGATGTATTTCCAGATGATCTGCCAGGGGATTTGATTGACAGGGAGATTGAATTTACCGTTGATGTGATTCCGGGTACACGGCCAATATCGAAAGCTCCTTACAGAATGGCCCCCACTAAACTGAAGGAGTTGAAAGTGCAATTGCAAGAACTGTTAGACAATAACTTTATCAGGCCCAGTACTTCACCGTGGGGTGCACCTGTTTTGTTTGTGAAGAAGAAAGATGGCTCACTGAGACTGTGCATTGATTACCGTGAATTGAACAAGGTAACTGTGAAAAATAAATACCCATTGCCACGTATTGATGATTTATTTGATCAGTTACAGGGTGCACAAGTGTTTTCCAAGATTGATCTCAGATCGGGGTATCATCAACTGAAGGTTAAACCGGAAGACGTTGATAAAACTGCTTTTAGAACGAGGTATGGCCATTATGAATTTTTAGTTATGCCATTCGGAGTCACGAATGCCCCTGCTGCTTTTATGGACCTTATGAACAGAATTTTTAAACCATACCTTGATGATTTCATT
>CM069904.1:119748072-119882261 GCA_036172215.1 Camellia granthamiana
ATAAGCTTCTTTAGGGCTTAAAGCTTTTAAAGTTCTACTATACTAAAGTTCTTTTAGGGCTTAAAGCTTAATCTTTATCCCTTAACTTAATAATTAGCGGTATTGTAGTCTAACTTGCTATAGTATAGATAAAGGTTATATTAGATTTAATAGTTTTATTCTTTTTATAATAAGAATCTACGTATTTTAGGTTTAAAGTTTTTAAGTTTTCTTTACTTCTAGGTACTATCTAGATCTATTAGTATTAGTTTTTTATAAAAAAATTAATAAGGCTCTCCTATATTAAGTAGATTATTAAATTTTAATTAGTATAATAGCTAGTATTAAACTAAATTTTTTATTTTAGTATTATACTAAAATTCTTAAATATTATTATCGATTTCGATTATATTCTTAATAAATTTAAAAAGTTTAGTTAAAACTTTTCTAAGAATATATACTTCTTAGATTTTCTTTTTTAATCCTTATTTAAAGATTAAAATAGTAACTTTATTATTCTATTTAAAGATTACTAGAGGAGTCCTCGAAATTTTAAGATATAATTAGTAACTAAATTAGTTTAAGTTATTTTATAGATCTATTACTAGGCTTATTAAGTTTTATTTTTATTACTAAAGGTCGCTTAAAGTTATTTTTTAAATACCTTATAATTAGTGAATATTTCTTTAGTTTCTTTCTTTTATACTTATAGCTTATTTTCTTAGTAATCCTTAAGATATAGTTAAAGCTATTCCTTTATATATTCTTTAAAGTATAGAGTAGTTATAAGGATTTTAATATTTTCTAAAGGAAATATATTTAAATTAAGCTTAATATAGATATCTATATTATTAATAAAGTCTTCTAAAAGGTTTTATTATTTAGTAAAGAGTTCTAAAGTTTTATTTAGAGCCTTACTAGATTTTAGTTCTTCTACTATAGTACTAAGATATATTAAGTTTTATAAGGAAGTTAAAGTATATCTAAGTACTAAAGAACTTTTACTAATAAAGAGTTTATATATTTTAGAGATAATACTATTAAGTAATATAGTTAATAGGTTTTTAAGTTATTCTAGAGGCGAAGTAGGTCTCTTTAATATATATATTTTATAGTAACTTAATAGAGGTAGTAGTTAAAATATTATAACTATTCCTTTTAGCTAAAATATAATAAGACTAAGTAAATTAGAATCGCTATTATTAGCTAATATTAAATATATAGTAATTATAAATATCGAAAGGAATAAAGTATATAAGTATAGATCTTATATATATAAATAAAAATTAAAATTAACTATAAGAAGACTATAAACTATATAATAACTATAACTAAAGTTATATATATAATCGTAAATATATCTACTCTATTATTCTTCTATTTTAACTAGTATAAGTAGAGCAGTAGGGTAGTAGAGTATAAATTCCCTCTTCTAGTTAAATCTAGTTGTACCTAGTTATAACTAGTTAGATATAATTAAAATATATAAGGTTCTTCGATAATCCTTTTTTAGTTTAATATACTATATTTTAAGTCATTACACTACGTAAGGACTAGTTAAAAAAGTTCTTCTAGATAAGTACTTTACTATAGTATTCTTTATTTTTATAGTAGAGAAGAATTAGAAACTATAAGTAGTTATAGATCTAAGATATATTAATTTTAAACTATACTTAAATATATACTCTTTATCGAGGTAAAACGATATACTAGGGTTCTTAAGTAGTAGTATTATCTTTATTTTACTAGATCTAGTAAAGAGTTTCTTTTAATAGTCTCTTATAAAGAAAGATTAGCTAAAGACGGTTTTTATAATACTATATTATAAATATAAATACTTAATAGTCTTAACTATAGGTCTAAAGACTACCTTTAGATTCTTTTAATATTAAATGGAGGATCTTATTAAAGACTACTTATAGAATTTTATACTAGTATATATTAATAATATTATAATATACTCTTAATCTCTAGAAGAATACTTAATATATCTTAATAAGGTACTATTTATTTTATAGAAGACTAGTATTATACTATTACTAGATAAGTACTATTTTATTTTTTTTAATATATAGCTACTAGAATACTATATATCTAGACTAGAAGTAGCGATTACTTAAGAAAAGATAAAGGTTATTATCGTAGGGTTAGACGGCGCTACTAGCTATAGGCGTTTAGGACGTAGAGTTATTAGAGTAAGGGAGTAAGGAAGGTTTAGCGAATATTAAAAGTTAGCTAATATAATCGTAAAAGTTTATAATAGAGAAGTATATACTAAGGAAATATATATAGAATAAATAATATACGTAGTACTCTCTTATATTAAGTATAGTCTTATAATTACTATATACTCCTATATAATAAACTACTTCTACCCCTCCCTATAAGTACTATTATCTAGGATATTATATAAGCTATTACTATAATATTAGTACTTACTACTAAAATTAATTCTTTAATTTTACTTTACTCTAACTTATAATAATGGACTCTAAAGAGAGAAGATAAATATAACCCCTTTTCTTATATACTAATAATAATAAAAAAGATAAAATAGAACCTAATAGAAATACTATTTAATTTTAAAGATTAATAAAAAGATACTAAGTAATATAGAGATAAAGAATTTAAAGGTAAACTTAGAAAATTCTAAAGATTAAAGATCTATTTTAAAAATAAAAGAGTACTATCTTTAGAGAATACTAATAAGTAGTATTAATAAAAAGGATCTTTAAGAGGTACTATATAAGATAGTCTTTATATTCCTTTTAATAATAATAGTAACTCTAGAGCTAATAAAGACTCTAGCTAAAGAGGTAACTAATTATTTAAAGAGAAGAATAATAATAAAAAAAGGATTTTTAATTAAAATAATATAAGAAGTACTAGAATAATAATAAAGTAGTAAGTAATAAAGCTAATTAGTAAATATAAATTAAGAGATTATAATATTTATTTTCTTAATAAAATAAGAACCCTCTTTAAGCTATTTTATTTTTTAAATAATACTTTCTATACTTAGTACCCTAGGTGTACTCTTCTTTAATAAAAAGAATATAATAAAGTTCTTAAAAACCCTTATTAATATATATAATAATATAAATATTAAAAATAGAACTAAGAAAGTTAAGTATTTTATTTAATACTATAAATTTTAAGTTACTCCTTAGATAAAGACTTTAGTAGAGTATAGTAAAGGTAACTAGAAAGAATTAAAGATAGTACTTCTTTAGAAGTATAAGTAAATAAATAATATTTAAATTTATAATAGTATCGATTTCTTAGAGTAATTTAAGAATAAATTAAAAATAAAAAATAATAATATTAAATTATACTATAAATAATTCTAAAGGTTATCTTAGAAGTTAGTAAAGGTAGAATAATTATTTTATTTTTAAGAATATAAATAGTTTATAGCTAGTTTACTAGTATAAATATATATAAAGACTACTAAGATTACTAAGATTCTTAATAAAGATAGGGAACTAGATATAGTATTTATAGTAAAGTATATATTTAATAAGTAGTAAGTATAATATAAAGTAATTAAGTTAAAATATTCTATAAATACTTCTTATTTTATAGATAAGCTAAGTTAAAAGTATAAAGAGGAGTATATAAGTAAAGAAAAGATTAAAAATATATTTTTTATATAGAATAGTACTATTATAGTATCTACTATAGCTATTTTTACTATAATTATTAATACCGATAGTTTAGTAAAGAAATTTAGATAGTTATTAATTAATTCTATAGATATAATTATTATTATTATTATAGAACTTACTTAAGTACTTAAATAACTATTAAATTAATTTATTAAAGAGTATACTAAAGAGTATTAATTATATACTAGGTACTTTAATTTAGTAAGAAACTAAAGTAGCGATCTAATACTATAAGATATATTAGATAAAAGGCCTAATAAGTAATAGTTAAACTATTTCTAATATATAAATTAATATATAATTTATAAAGAGTAAAAATATTATATAAATACTTACCTAATAGTATAATAGCTAGTAAGTAAAGATAAGATTTATTAAAACTAGAATAAAAAGCTTTACCTAGAGCTTAAAGACTCTAAAAATACTCTATTCTTTTTTATAAAGGTATAGAGAGAGTTACTTTGAGTAATTAATATATAATTAATATAAAATATAAAAGAATTTAAAATTCTATAGCTAAAGAATATCTTTATTCTTATATTAGTATTAACGATACTAATAAGAAGTATAATAAATAAGCTCTTTTTAGAATAGCTACTTTCTCTATAGCTAGTTTAGCTAGAAAGAGTATCCCTATATAATTAATATTATTAAAGGGGATAAAGAAAGAGAAGTATTTATTTATAGCTAAAACTTAGTAATATAGTATATATATTACTAGCGGTAAAAATACTAATAAAGAAGGAAGTTCTTAAGAGACTATTTAGAATATAAAAGATATTTAAATAACTAGATCTTTAAAGATTATTATTAATACTAATATAAGAACTAAATAAATTTATTTTAAAATCTCTAAAGAGCTATAAAAGTTAAAATATATTATTTATAGTATAATTAAGATAAGAAAATTAATTAAGTTAGTTCTAAAGGTACTAGTAAAAGAAAATAAAGAATTAATTATAAAAGATATACTTACTAGCTTAATAAAGATAAGAATACTTATTTTTAATAAAAAGAAATAAGAAATAAAAGAGGAAGATAAAGCTATACTTATAATAGTAGTAGATACTAAAATTATAAATATTAATATCTTAAAGGAAGAATAATTATATATTAAAAAGATAATACCTATCTTTAATAAATCTACTTCTATATTCGATATTAAAATTATAAGCTAAGATTTAGTAGTACTTTATAATATAAATACTATAGTTAATATAATTAGTAAAACTCTTATAAATAAACTTAATCTTTATATTTATTCTATCTAGTAAGTTATTATCTTTACTTAGAATAAAGATACTAGAGCTATTATAAAGATAGTAAAGTATACTATTATCTTAGTTAAAAAAAAAACTATTAATAAAGAATTATAAGCGATAAGAGGAAGAATATAAGTACTAGGAATAATATTTATTACTAATAGATTTAAAAAGGAATATAATCTAATTCTAGATTAGCCTTTTAGAAAGATAAGTAGGAGTAGTATTAGATATAATAAAAATAATAGAATATAATAGTCTTTAGAGATTTAACTATAAAGGGAGAAATTATAGTAAGGCCGCGATTTTATAATAATAACGATAAGTATTATAACTATAGAAAATAAAGATATAATTTAAATATCTTTATAAATTAAGAATACCTAGATCTATAATAATAAAATAAATAAATAAGAGAAGATTAATAAGTAAGAGGCTATAGATCTTTTTTAACCTAAGGTTAATAAAGATTATTTAGTCGAAAACGAAAAGTTTATTAAATATAAGGAATATTTAATTCTTAGTTAGTACTAAATATATTAACGCTAAGAGACTATTAAAGAGAGGGTCTATACTTTTTTAGAACTAGGTCTAGTAGGAGAAAGAAAAAATCGAAAATAATTAAGTAAAAACGTTCTAAGTCGCGACGCTATATAAGAGAAAGATAAATAAAGTAAAGCCTATAGATACTAATATTACTAATAAATAAGTTTTTAATAAACTTAATAATTAGTAAATATATACTTAGCGAAGACTAGAAGTAATAGCTAAGTAATATAAAAATATAAATTTAAAATACTATAGAATTCTTATATCTAGAATAATACTAATATTTTAGAGTATATAACTAATAGAGTAATATAAATAGGAACTTATAGTTAAAAAGAATATTAAAGCTATAAAGAGAGAATTACTAAAGGAATACTTAATAAATAAAGAAAATATATTAGTATAAACTTTTTAAGAGATAAATAAAATATAATTAAATATTACTTCTCTATAAAAGATACGAATAATTTCTTATAAAGTATAGTAAATAGTAAGCTTTTTTATTTTAAAGATTATTAGATTAAAAGTAGTAAATATGATATAAGAGTATATTAATACTAAAGTTTATAAAAGGTATAAAGGCCTATACTATAACCTTTAGTTTATAGTAAAGAAAAAGAATAAAGACTATTAAATAATAAATACTATAATAAATATTAATATAGTAATTATTTATAATATGATATTACTACCTTTAATAAATAAATTCTTAGAATATATTACTAGTATATATAGTATCTTTAGTCTAATTAACTAGTTTTCTAGCTATAACTAGGTTTTATTTAAAGAAGGTAGTTAAGATTTAACTATATTTTATACCTTAATCTATAGATTACTAAGATAAATAATACTTCTATAGAGTATAACTAACTCTATACTAGAATAATTTATATATATTAATTTACGTATTCTTAAAAAATCACTCGCTAAGCTTTATATTAATAATATTACTATAAATAGCTCTAAAACTAACTATATATAAAAGGAGTATATAGAGTTAAAAGATATATAATATTTTATACTAGAATATATTATAAATCTTAATAAATTATTATTTACTATTAAATATATAGAAGTAACTATGACCTCCCTGGGTAGAAAGTCTATCAGCAGTCCGCATAGTGGCTGGAGGTGCTGCAGGAGGGTCCTGAGAAAGGTACCCCCACACCTGACGCAGAAAGCGTTCCCCCAGGAACCATGCCCTACCAACCGGTCCCTCGAGCAGGATCCTGTACTGGGAGGTGCCTGACCCTCCGGCATACTGAAATCAGAGGACCATCGCCCAAGATCGCCCAAGGCTGCCACGTAATCTGCGGATAACCAGTGCATAGATCAATCAGAAATCGGTGATATACAGGGTAGATCAAAGATGAAAACGGAAAGGAACTGAGAGTTCTGAAATACCTCTGTCGTCCGCACAGTGTCAAAGTACTGTCGCAGGTAGAAGAGAGTCTCGCGGGGTCTCGGTCGGTGCTGGCCCTCGAATACCAAGGAATATGGGGTCATAAGGGGCCCTGCCACCTCCATCTCCGGGGCCAATGTCGGAAAATATACATAGACCCATAACTGTGGAAAACAGTGCAGAATGTGAATACAAAATGCTGAGTGCAAAATACAGGATGTAAAGTGCGCCGTGTGTGCAATGAACAAGTAATGAGGAGCAGAAATGTAAGTCAAGAGGACAGAACGTACCTCCCAGGCTCTCCAATAGCCGCCGAGTAAGTCTCCCTGCCCGCGGGAGGTAGCGCTCATATAGCAATAGAGGGTAGCCAGACCGGCGCCACCCCAGTCGTACCGACTGACCTGTGACAGGTCCACTAGGGCACTCAAAAGATACAACCCGACAGTGTTCCCCCTATCAGCAAACAGAGTGGTGCCAAAGAGGAACATAAGGAAACCGCGGGCGTACTGCTCAGCCTCCTCAGGAGACTCAGGCTCCATCTCCGGCCTCCGAAAACGGGAAGAGAACCAGGTGTATCTGACTCTCCCAGAAGCTCTGTCCACGGGTGGGCGGGCCCCCAATAGATGTAGCCAAGCGGCCTCCCACTCGCCCATATCCTCGTCGTAAGGAATGGGCCAACCTCTTATGTCTAGGTCGGTCAGTACAGCAAAGTCAAGCGGGGTCATAGTCAAATCCCCGGTGGCAGAAAAGTGGAAGGAATTGGTGGTGTCCCACCATCTCTCCACCAAAGCGGCTAACAGTGTCCTACTGGCAGGACAATGTGATAACCCTACGCAGAAGGCCCCGAACCCTGCTAGATCAACTAAATCCCGGACAGCCTCCGGAAGCTCAGTGTACCACTCTCTCGCAGCAGTGGAGCCATATCCTCGCACTGTACGAGAGCCAACCTGCATTCAGATTGAATGCATGTGTCAGAATCAAATGAATGAGCTGTGTGCGAATCAAATGAATGAGCTGTGTGCGAATCAAATGTATAAGCTGTGTGCAAATCAAATGAATGAACTGTGTGCAAATCAAATCAATGAGCTGTGTGCAAATCAAATCAATGAGCTGTGTGCGAATCAAATGTATAAGCTGTGTGCAAATCAAATGAATGAACTGTGTGCAAATCAAATCAATGAGCTGTGTGCAAATGAAATGAATGAGCTGTGTGCAAATGAAATGAATGAATTGTGTTCAGTGGGCTGCGTGTTCACTTCAATCTGGGCTGCGTGTTCAGAAATCCTTTAATTTGGGCTGCGTGTTCAAATTTCAAAGTCAGTGGGCTGCGTGTTCACTTCAATCTGGGCTGCGTGTTCAGAAATCCTTTAATTTGGGCTGCGTGCTCAAATTTCAAAGTCAGTGGGCTGCGTGTTCACTTCAATCTGGGCTGCGTGTTTCAGAAATTCATTATTTGGGCTGCGTGTTCAAATTTCAAAGTCAGTGGGCTGCGTGTTCACTTCAATCTGGGCTACGTGTTCAGAAATTCAATTTGGGCTGCGTGTTCAAATTTCAAAGTCAGTGGGCTGCGTGTTCACTTCAATCTGGGCTGCGTGTTCAGAAATTCATTATTTGGGCTGCGTGTTCAAATTTCAAAGTCAGTGGGCTGCGTGTTCACTTCAATCTGGGCTGCGTGTTCAGAAATTCATTATTTGGGCTGCGTGTTCAAATTTCAAAGTCGGTGGGCTGCGTGTTCACTTCAATCTGGGCTGCGTGTTCAGAAATTCATTATTTGGGCTGCGTGTTCAAATTTCAAAGTCAGTGGGCTGCGTGTTCACTTCAATCTGGACTGCGTGTTCAGAAACTCATTATTTGGGCTGCGTGTTCAAATTTCAAAGTCAGTGGGCTACGTGTTCACTTCAACTTGGGCTGCGTGTTCAGAAAATCAGAGTTAGGGCTGCGTGTTCTACTCTCAATTAGTGTGGGCTGTGTGTTCACCGTCAACTTGGACTGCGTGTTCAGAAAATTTGAGTTAGGGCTGCGTGTTCTACTCTCAATCAGTGTGGGCTGTGTGTTCACCATCAACTTGGACTGTGTGTTCAGAAAATCAGAGTTAGGGCTGCGTGTTCTACTCTTAATCAGTGTGGGCTGTGTGTTCACCATCAACTTGGACTGTGTGTTCAGAAAATTTGAGTTAGGGCTGTGTGTTCTACTCTTAATCAGTGTGGGCTGTGTGTTCACCATCAACTTGGACTGTGTGTTCAGAAAATCGGAGTCAGGGCTGTGTGTTCTACTCTCAATCAGTGTGGGCTGTGTGTTCACCATCAACTTGGACTGCGTGTTCAGAAAATTTGAGTTAGGGCTGCGTGTTCTACTCTCAATCAGTGTGGGCTGTGTGTTCACCATCAACTTGGACTGTGTGTTCAGAAATCAGAGTTAGGGCTGCGTGTTCTACTCTTAATCAGTGTGGGCTGTGTGTTCACCATCAACTTGGACTGTGTGTTCAGAAAATTTGAGTTAGGGCTGTGTGTTCTACTCTTAATCAGTGTGGGCTGTGTGTTCACCATCAACTTGGACTGTGTGTTCAGAAAATCGGAGTCAGGGATGTGTGTTCTACTCTCAATCAGTGTGGGCTATGTGTTCACCATCAACTTGGACTGTGTGTTCAGAAAATTTGAGTTAGGGCTGCGTGTTCTACTCTAAATCAGTGTGGGCTGTGTGTTCACCATCAACTTGGACTGCGTGTTCAGAAAATTTGAGTTAGGGCTGCGTGTTCTACTCTTAATCAGTGTAGGCTGTGTGTTCACCATCAACTTGGACTGCGTGTTCAGAAAATCGGAGTCAGGGCTGTGTGTTCTACTCTTAATCAGTGTGGGCTGTGTGTTCACCATCAACTTGGACTGTGTGTTCAGAAAATTTGAGTTAGGGCTGCGTGTTCTACTCTAAATCAGTGTGGCTGTGTGTTCACCTTCAACTTGGACTGTGTGTTTAGAAAATTTGAGTTAGGGCTGCGTGTTCTACTCTTAATCAGTGTGGGCTGTGTGTTCACCTTTAACTTGGACTGCGTGTTCAGAAAATCAGAGTTTGGGACTGTGCGTTCTACTCTTAGTCAGTGTGTGCCGTGTGTTCACCTTCAAATTCGGGCTGTGTGTTCGACAAATCAGTGTTTGAGCCGTGTGCTCAATTCTTAACTAATGTGTGCCGTGCGTTCACAATCAATCAATGAGCCTAGTGTTCAGAAGTTCAGGTGTTTAAGCCACATGTTCAGAATGCAAGCAAAGTACTATGTCATGAGCTAAACTGTGTGTTCAAGCATGGCAAAGGTACGAAAAGCACGAAAAATGCAGAAAATGACGTAAAATACCTCTCGTGCCTCGTAAGAGAGGTGATGCTCTGGCTCTCGCAGAAGTAGATCTCCGGGTGCCCGATCATTGAAGTCAGTGTAATGACGAAAAATAGCCTGCGGAAGAATGTGTACCGATGGGGCATATCTCTCGGGAATAAAAGGTCGGACCCTCGGGGGTAGCGTCATGGCATCAAAATCATCCCCGGCACCTGGAGGACCTCCACCATGAGGGAAATTACCTGCCATTTTGAAAAATCTGTAAAAGGAGCGAAAAATGAGCAAAATGAGCCAAAATTGGAAAAAGTCAACAAAAGTCAATTCTCGGAAAATGAAAAAGTCAACAAAAGTCAACTCCCGAGAAAATCTTCCAAATATTGAGACAAACTTACCTCAAGTGGTGAAAATGAGAAAAGAAGCCCCGAAATCAAAATTTAATCGGTCCAAAGTGCTTAAAATCGAATGTTTTCGCGAAAACAACTTGCGTGGGAGGCTGAAAAATGCGTATAAAGTGCAGATCTGAAGAAAAAAAATGGTTTGGGAAGCAAGGGGAGAAGAAATCGCAGCTGTGGGTGTGATCTCGGATTGAATGGATGAGGGAATATAAAGAAAATGAGGCGAAAAGACAAAACTGCCCCCTGTTTTGGGCAGGTGGCCGGCCGGCCCCCTTTTCGGGCTGGCCAGCCATTTGCTTTTTGGTTTCTGGCCGGTGGCATCCCCTAGGGCAACCACCTGGCCGGTGGTGTTCCCCACATGCTCACCTAGCTCCCTGCAAATTTTGAGGAAGATTGGAGTTCCCGGGACCTGAAAAAGTTCAAGAAAAGTGTACTTTCTGGCGCGAAATTGCTCCGCCGGAACTTCAGCTGCAATTTCTGACATGTGTCTCATCATTACTCATCAAAATCAGAGTGTATCCTTTTTGAACATGTTGTAACCTCTCCGGGAGGTGAACCAGAGGCCGCGATCGAGTCACCTTCGCCGAAATGCGCGTTTCTTTACTCGTTGTTTCGCAACAAACGAGCACCCTGATTTATGCTCGTTTTGCATTGTTGTGCACATAACTTGCATTCTCATGAGCATTTTGCATTGTCATGCATGTTTTCTTGGTGTACCATACCTCTGTGCTCGAGCATGCGTTGTCACGCACGTTCCTTTCTCGCCTTGCGATACATTCACCCGCCGACACTGCGTGTGTCAAACTTTCGGAATCACAGAAATCACATTGAATATATGTTGTTAGCATATTGTTCTTGTTGAATTTCTCTCTTTTTCAGGCACGATATTGTATGTACGGTTCATTTGAGGCTGGTGCGACCAGACGAATCGCGCAGGTATCGTATCTTCTCCGTGTGAGACGCGACGAGAATTGAATAATTCTCCGCATTCCTAACTGCATGAAATGTAGTTGTTGCTTTGCATTCTTGCTTAAAACTGTTGCATCTATTTGTGAATACTTGCTTCATTACAGCTTGCTGCATTTGCATGATCATTGAGTTACATCTGGCTCTGTGCATATCGCTTTGCATTTTGCCCCCTTGCCTGCGGGCACGCCTACGGGCACATATCTCTGTGCATCTTGTATGATTGTCTAAGTCTTCGGCCTTGTCAAAAATGGGTCGTCTCTGGGCTTTGACATTCACTCCCGTCACTTGTGACTTCCGAGTTCTGTCAAAGAGGGGCAACTGTAGACACCCCATTTTTAACCGACCTTAAGACTCAGACGTCACCAGTTGAGCGCTCGGTGATGTTGCATTTTGTGCTCGTTCAGAAGTCTCAGAGTCACGGCCGTGAGCCCTGCCTCCGGACTTCCGAACCCTCTTCTGTACCTTGCCTCGGTTTGCGAGCCAAGCTCGATTTTCTCTGTTTTTCTTCCTGAGGGGAGGGGGAGGTCCCGTAGACCATCTCTCAGTGGCCGTGGGCTACATTTCGTGGCCGTAGGCCATTTTGCCCATTTCGGAGCCCGGTTCCCGGTTTTCGGAGCCGTCAGGCCATGTGCCTCGGTTCGGGACCGTCTAACCATCTCCGACTCGCTTCGGTTTTTGGCATGCATCTCATTTACTCCCTTTCGAGGGACACTGAGGCCCTGAGAGACCCACTCCGTGGTCGAACGCCACTTTCGGTGCTTAACGGCCTATTTTCGGGACCCCGAACTGCGTGTTTTGGCCCCCGAGCATTCGTTTTGCATCGGTTTTTGTTCATTTTTTGGTAGGTACCTCTGTTTTATCACCAGGAAGGTCACTGAAGGGTGGGAGGCCATCAATTGTCTCAGCAACCAGTTATGCTCCTCCGGCGCCCTCCAACGCCCGTTTTTCTCACTTCCGAGCCAATGTTGACCACCCCTAAGGCCACTCTCTTTAACCCAAAACCACATATTTGTGTTGTACACACATGGGAGGACCCTAATATCACATGGCCGGCCAGAAATTCCACCTGACCCTTTTGAACCCCTCCTAAAAATGGCTTGTTCTCTCTCCTGTTTTAGAGTTGCCAATTTTGAACTACATAGTTGTGTTGAGGGCACATGGGAGGACACCTTTCTCTGGTGGCCGGCCAGAAAATCAGCTTGAACCTTTTGACCCCTAGCCGGCCGGCCATGGGGGGTGGCCGGCCGGCCACCTGCAACAAAAATGCCAGGCCGGCCTGCTTCTTCAGGTTGAGTACATTCCAGCTGTGCCTTGGTTTTCCTCCAAAAATATCTCTATCCGGGGGACCCTTTTGGAGGGAAATAAGGGCTCATTTCCCTCCACTTTTGCCTTGATTCTCCTCTCCCTCTCTTGTCTATATAGAGGGCCTCCCAACTCTAGAGAAAGGGTTACAAGAATTGTTTTGAGCATATACATACATATCATTCCATTTCCTTCAAGTTTAGGCCCCATTTCTTCATCATCTTCAAGCTCTACCATCACCACTCCATTCCAGCAGCAAAGGGAGGAATTCCAGCAGCTTAGAGTCATCAAATTTGGTCCAAGAAGTAGTCAAAGTATTGGTCTTCAAGGGTAAGTAGACTTTCCCCCTTTTGTAGCCCATTTTTGCACCAATTTCTTGGCCTATTTGCTTATTGTAATGAGCTCCGACCTTAACTAAAACTAGGTCTATTTTGAGCTATTCTACATGTTTGTTGAAGGGCTCAACCCTCTTTGAGAGTCCCATCTCACACTTGTTTCAATATCTCTTTGTATGTCAATATTTTGCATGCTTTATCTAGCCTATGTGTGATCTGTTTTGGAGCATCTCATGAACTGATATTGTGCTTATTTTGAGCCCCTCTTCAACATTGAAGAAGGGCTCAACCTTGTTTTCATGCTCCATATGCCACTTGTTTTGAATCCATGTTTTACCCCCGTTTTTGCATGCTTTGTTAGCCCATTTTGCTTCTGTTTTTGGACCATGATCAGGACTGAAAGTGGTCATTTTTTGACCTTCTTGACATGATTTATTAAGGGTCTTTGGCTGTTTGGTGTTTATTTTGTATACCTCATGTTATAGCCTCTTTTGAGCCTCATCTTGCATGACATTTTGAGCACATTTGTATACTGATTTTGGGGCTGTCATAAACTGTAAATGTTCATATTTTTGGCCCCTCTTCAGTGTTGTAGAAGGGTATTTTGTTGTTTGGTCTTTGCATTTACCATCTACTTCAATACCCCTCTCTTGGCCCCTATTTTTGCATGCCATTATTGCCCTATCTATGCTTGCTGTTCGGCCATGTTTTAGACTGGAAAATGCTTGTTTTGGGACTGCCTTGCTACTGTATTTTCATTCCATGTCCATATTGTGCATGCATTGCATAGCTATAGGCCATTTCGGGTGCCTAAATTCGCATTTCGGGGCCATTCCTTGCATTTGGTGTCATTTCGCCATCTTTCGGGACTGTTTTCCCCCATATTTTAGTGCTGAAATTCCATTGGCATGTTTGCATATCATTTTCCATGTCATTTCATGCCTTAATGTCATTGCCTCGGTTTGCGTGCCCGTGTGCATGCATTTCGAGGCATCTCATTTTTCATCTCACGGCCTCTTATGTGAGTGTGGCTGAGGTCCACTCATGTTAGTGTAAGTCCATTTTGCATTCTGTATGCCATTTTAGTCTCATTGCATTCCGTATGCCATTGCCTCGGTTTGCGTGCCCGTGTGCACGCATTTCGAGGCACTTCACTTTTATCCGACGGCCTCTTATGTGAGTGTGGCTGAGGTCCACTCATGTTAGTGTAAGTCCAATTGCATTGCGTATGCCATTTTATGCCTTAGGATCATTTCCTCGGTTTGCGTGCCCGTGCGCACGCATTCCGAGACATCTCATTTCCAGGACATTGTGTATGTTAGGATTGCATGTTAGCTGCATTTCATGCATATCATGCATATTGCATCGTGTCCGGGATAGGAGTTAGCCCGGACACGAGAAACGAGGCGCGTTTCGTACTCCGAGTGACGGAACGTGTCTCAATTCCCAAGTCACCGACACTCCGGATTATCCGTGATGGAGTTAGGTTTTGTTGTAGCATTCATATGCATTCATCCTATATTGAGTTGTACAATTCGGCTCATCGGCCATCATGCATCGATATGCGTAATTGGTGGCACGAGGATCGAGGCATGCATATATTTGTGAAATACATTGCTATGCCCCTTTCCTGCTCTCTGTTGCAGCAAAATCAAGAATCAGCAAATTTTCGGGGCTTGGCACGCATTTTAAGAAAAGGTGTAAACAGAAGCTAATCGGGGCATCGCCGTGGATTTCCGCGCAAAGCAGCCCAAACATACATCGTTCATCAGAAGCAAGGCAGTCCCTGGCTTGCATGCCAGTTTACAGTTTTCTTAGTTAATTTGTTAATTAATTAGGGATTTGTATATTATTCGGACTGTATTATTCTTTTATTTTGGACTGTATATTCTTTTGGACCCTCTGCGCGAGGGTAAAATTGTAATAAGTGTGGGTGAGTGTGATGTATGTCTTCCAACCCCACGTCTTTCTTCCCTTTTATTTACCCGCTTATGATGGTTAGATTAGGGCATATTTCAATTAGCATACAGTATGACAGCATGTTTGCATCATTCATCTGTTTTACACGCACCGGGCTCGGTGCATCATACAAACTGCATTTGTATTTCAATTCCAAATTGAATACGTGTTAGTTATAGCATTCCACATGCCATGTTTAGGATAGCCGAGCCTGCTATAGTTTGCATTTTTGCATGCGTTGCATTAGACATCTCAGCATATTTAGGATCATGCATGATTTCTAATGAGCTTTTGTTTTGGCTTGGAGTACTCGGTGAGTTTTTTATGCTTTAGCATCCTTGCATGCGTGTGAGTGACTGCCATGATAGCATGCTTGCCATGAGGCTATTTGCTTATGTGATATAACTGTCTTGAATGCTTGTGGGTGAAGGTTGGGTTACCTGAATTGGAATAATGCATTGATCGTTTGTTTTAAGCCCACTAGATTGTGGCAACACCATGTTTTCTAAGCCCACCTGAGGGTGGCAAAATCTGCATTTTAAGCCTACCTGCGGGTAGCAAACCATCTTCCAAACAAACATGAAATGTTTTGTTCCAATTCAGGCGATTCAGTCTATACTTGTATGCTGTGCGCATCACATAGTAACCTAGGCTAATAACCGGAATAAGAACATACAATGTTTTCAAAATAAGATATCATGATTAGTAGAGGCCGGTCTTTGACCGGGCGAGCGGGGGTGCTCACGAAGTGACCTTCCCCAATCGTACCCAAGTTCCCGAGCCGAGGCAACTTTGGTGATGACGGACACGTGGCCTTTGGCACCGAGTCAGGGTTTCCTAAATTTCCCCATAAAAAAATATTTAGGTGGCGACTCTGTATCTGGCAAAGCAGTCCATGTTTGGCACTTCTTTTCTAAAAATCTGTTTTCTCAAAACGATTTGCCAGATTTGGACTCTTTGGTTCAAGATTTAGAACCGTGACATTTGAGTCCTTCGAACTGTAGTAGCCCCAATATCGAACCAGAACGGGGAGGGGGGACTCGCACCCCTCGCCCCGGGATGCGTTCGGGGACGTCTACACCGGCCTATTGACAATGTGAATATTCACATTGACATGTTAACATTCACATTGATAAGAGTATAAAATTGGCCAGCAGCCCAGGGCGGACCCGACTCGGCCCGGCCCGTTGACAATGTGAATATTCACATTGACATGTTAACATTCACATTAATAGGAGTGTAAAATTGGCCCCCGTCCCGTGGCTGCACGAAACCCGCTCGCAACCCATGGGCGGCCCGGGACGGGCCCGGCTTGGCCCGTTGACAATGTGAATATTCACATTGACATGTTAACATTCACATTGATAAGAGTATAACATTGGTCTGCGGCCCATGGGCGGCCAAAAGCCCGCCCGCGACCCGGGGCGAGCCCGGCCCGGCCCGGCCCGTTGACAATGTGAATATTTACATTGACATGTTAACATTCACATTGATAAGAGTGTAAAATTGACCCGCAGCCCGTGGGCGGCCCGAAGCCCGACCGAAGCCCGAGGCGAGCTTGGCCCGACCCGTGACAATGTGAATATTCACATTGACATGTTAACATTCACATTGATAGGAGTGTAAAATTAGCCCGCGCCCCGTGGCTGCCCGAAACCCGCCCACGGCCCGTGGGCGGCCCGGGGCGGGCCCGGCTTGGCCTGTTGACAATGTGAATATTCACATTGATATGTTAACATTCACATTGATAAGAGTGTAAAATTGGCTCGTGACCCGTGGGCAACCCGAAGCCCGACCTCGGGCCGGGGCGGGCCCGACCCATTGGCAATGTGAATATTCACATTGACATGTTAACATTCATATTGATAGAAGTGTAAAATTGGTCCGCAGCTCATGGGCGACCTGAAGCCAGACCGCAGCCCGAGGCGGGCTTGGCCCGACCCGTGACAATGTGAATATTCACATTGACATGTTAACATTAACATTGATAGGAGTGTAAAATTTGTCCGCTGCCCGAAACTCGCCCGCGGCCGGGGGTGGGCCCGGACCCAAACCCGGGCCGCCCATGGGACGCGAATCAATTTTACACTCTTATCAATGTGAATGTTAACATATCAATGTGAATATTCACATTGTCAACAGGCCGGGCCGGGCCCGCCTCGGGTCGCCCACAAGCCGTGGGCGGGTTTCGGGCAGCTACGGGGCACGAGTTAATGTTACACTCTTATCAATGTGAATGTTAACATGTCAATGTGAATATTCACGTTGTCAACGGGCCGGGTCCGCCCCGGCCCGGGGCCGGGCTTCGGGCTGCCGACGGGTCACTGGCTAATTTTACACTGTTATCAATGTTAATGTTAATATGTCAATGTGAATATTCACATTGTCAACGGGCCGAGCTGGGCCCGCCCTGAGCAGCGGGCGGGCTTCGGGCCGCCCATGGACCACGGACCAATTTTACACTCCTATTAATGTGAATGTTAATATGTCAATGTGAATATTCACATTGTCAACGGGCCAGGCCGGGCTCGCCCCGGGCCGCCCACGGGCTTCAAGCTGCCCATGGGACGCGAGTCAATTTTACACTCTTATCAATGTGAATGTTAACATGTCAATGTGAATATTCACATTGTCAACAGGCCGGGTCGGGCCCGCCCCGGGCCGCCCACGGGCCGTGGGTTGGTTTCGGGCAGCCACGGGGCGCGGGCTAATTTTATACTCTTATCAATGTGAATGTTAACATGTCAATGTGAATATTCACATTATCAACGGGTCGGGCCGGGCCCGCCCAGGGCAGCCCACGAGCCGCGGGCGGGTTTCGGGCCGGCCACAGGCCGCGGGCTAATTTTACATTCCTATCAATGTGAATGTTAACATGTCAATGTGAATATTCACATTGTCAACGGGGCGGGCCCGGCCCGGTCCGGCCTGGGCCCGGGCTTCGGGCTGCCCACGGGTCACGGGCTAATTTTACACTCTTATCAATGTTAATGTTAATATGTCAATGTGAATATTCACATTATGAACGGGCCCGCCCCGGGTGGCGGGCTGGCTTCGGGCCGCCCATGTGCCGCGGGCCAATTTTACACTCCTATCAATGTGAATGTTAACTTGTCAATGTGAATATTCACATTATCAACGGGCCAGGCCGAGCCAATTTTTTTTGGCCTGTGGGCCGGCCCGGCCCGACTCGAATTTTTCCGGGCACCCACGAGGATCGACATGGGTCGGGCCCCTACACATTGACGATATGAACATTCACATTAACGGTGTGAACATTCACATTAGGAGTATTTTGGTAATTATGTCACCTATAGGACTTATTGAAATATAAGAAAATAATGTGAACTAAATGGAACATAAGTAGATGAAAAGGGTATTTTGGTCTTCTTATCTCAAATTGGACCTAATGGAATAATAAAAAAGAATATGGGTTGGATGGAATAATAAAAAAGAATATGGGTTGGATTTATCAAAAAAGCTCCATTTTTTTTAATATTTTAAATATATTTTTTAATATTAAAAATTTTATTTTTTATTTTAAATATTTTAATTTTTTTTATTATGTTTTTTGTTACGATTTGAGCATAGAGTTTTAAAAGTATTTTGGTCATGAGATTTGAAAATAATTTTGAATTGAGTTTTGAGTTAAGTGTTTGGTTACGATTTGAGTGTGAAATTGTGTTTTGAGTTTAAAATATTAAAATTAAAAAAATTAAAATATTTACAAAATAAAATAAAAATATTTAAATAAAAATTATATATTTAAAATAAAATAAAAAATAATTTTTTTAAATTTTTTTTAATATTTTGAAAAAAATAAATCCAAAAATACTGTTCTAAACACTATTTGTTTCTTCCAAATCTATCCTCCAATCTAAAAATATTTTTCAATATTTTAAAAGGAATGGCAATAAGGTAATTTACTATAAAAAAAAAAAAAGGTAATACCATTTGGAACAATTTGACAAAAGAGGGAATCTGAGAAATTCTATTTCCACATACCTACTTATCTTTGTGCACACATTTAATGATTTATTTTTTTATTATAATTTTGTCCTAAAATAAAATTACTAAAGTGTCCTTATCTTCTTCACCAAAACTCTTGTTTCTTACCCTAACCTTAGCCACTGCCCACCGCTATTGCCGCCGCCGCCATCAACTCTGCTATAACTTCTTTGCCGCAAAATCGCCATCCCCTCCTCTCTCTGTCTCTAGTCTTCTTTTTCTTCTTCATCTAGGAGGAGCATTTGAGAACCAAATTCTAGACTAGTCCAAAACCTAACCCAATCCACTATGTTCATCTTTTTTCCCAAATTTTTTTTTCAATAAAGTTTCTGGGTTACTTTGCAGATTGTTAAAGTCTGATCAAAGTCACAATTGTCATTAGATCCAAAATGTCTAAAGTCTTCAATTACTCTCTCTTTATATAGACACAGAGATATATAGAACTATATGCGAATTGAGTTGTGTATGTGACTAGTGGTGCTGGTTATGTTGGAACCCACATGGTGCTTAGTTGCTTTTGGGTAGGTATAAGGTAGTGGTTTAGGGTTTCAATGTTAAAGAGATGGATATTTTTGACAAAAAAATTATGCATCGAGTAAAATTACAAAATTCAAAATTAGTTAGTATGTGTATTGAGAGAGAATGTGGAGTGAGAGGTTTTAGTATTTGGAAATAGAATTACCCAGAAAATCTTGATATTATCAGGTAAAGCAGGAAAAGTTACTGTAATTATTCAAACCACAAAAGAGGTCCCTGTATTTGTCAAAAAGCTCAAAGGAGGTAAATGTAATTTACCCAAAAGTATTTTAAAAAAGTATGTGCAGTTTGGTCCCATTGGATGGAGATTTGGGAGTGTTAAATTGGGTGCAGACCTATCGTTAGGCATAAATTGCACAGGGTTATCTCCACCTTCACGTTCAAATCCACAATCAATAGAGAGTAGAGACTACACCAGGTATGCTTTTCAGATTTAGGGATTATCGGAGCCGGAAGTACAATGATTAACATGAGAAATAATTTAAACTCACACGGTTCCCACTCTTCTAAAATAAATTTTGAAGCCTGCAAGAAATTTCTCATGCATGCACTTAGAGCTCCATTAAAGTTTTAAAAGATTTTTTTTTAATTTTTTTATTTTCAACTTCTAAACTATAAGAATTCATGAACATAGAGATATTGAGTGGTGAGTCCTCTTTTTCTTTCTTACTTGAAACTTATGGCAAAAATTTTGTTTCCTATGAAAACAATAACATGTGATATAAAATACAGAACAATTGAATCACAGGACTAAATTAAGGTAGACTAGGAGAAAGAGTAGGTTTTGCCACCTTGAGCTCTCCACAGTCACTGATATAAACAGTCTTGAGAGGCTTGTTCCAGATTGCACGGGCAGTTTTGGCTCTTTCGTCTCCAAGAAACTGTGCCAAATCATTGTATTGGCGGATCCTTTCCCCGGGTCTGTATGTGGGGATTGAAGCTATTGTTGTCACAACATCCAACCCTGATATCCAATCCAACAAGGAGAAGAAATGGATTAATTTCATGTAAAATAGTATGAAGAAAAAAAAAATGGCTACATTTCAGTTCCTAGATCAATTGCAATTGCAGTGAAAACAAAATAATATAAAATTTTCAAGTTCCTGAATAATAAATTGTTGATCACCATCTCATCTAAAAGCTTGGTGATCAACAATTTAGCATGACATTATAGCAGACAATAGATCATGTATTCAAAATTCACTACCTACCCAACAGTTATAATCCTTGTACATATTTGATCCACTTACGGAGAGTCTAACGGCACATGAGAGGAAATCAATATATAGTTGTCCCCTCTTTAATATTTTAATCTTTTAGATGAGGTTGTGGGCAATGAGTTAAGAGCATCCCCACTAGAGCCCTTATATCCCCTCCTTACCTATTTTAAGGGGTTTAATGGGTCCTATACACTTCCAACAGCTCCCTTAAATACTCCTTTAAAATAGGAATTGCTACAGTGCCTCCCTATTTGTAGGGAGTCACTGTAGCACCCTTATATATATATATATATTTGTTTTTTTAGGGACTGTAGTATACATTTATGATTTTTATTTTTTTTTAAATTTATAATGAAAAATTATATTTTAATAAAATAGAGAAA
The DNA here is from genome assembly GCA_036172215.1 of Camellia granthamiana. Lineage (NCBI taxonomy): Eukaryota > Viridiplantae > Streptophyta > Magnoliopsida > Ericales > Theaceae > Camellia > Camellia granthamiana. The sequence continues at coordinate 119,769,363 of CM069904.1, forward strand.
AAAATATAGAGTTTATTAATAGAATAGAGAAAGAATAGGGAGTCTATTGGAGAAGCAAATGAAAAAGTGATTCCTAAAATAGGAAATGAATTTTTTAATAATATTTTAGGTTAAAATATAAGTAATTTGGTAGGGATACTTAACACTCAACTCTTGGTGAAAACACACGAAGACTTTTACAAGTAGTATGGCCACAAAAGATCAGCAAATTTTGGAAACCATAAGGCCAGTGGGATTGACAAAGAGCACATATGAGCATGAACAATTTGATGGAAATGTAAACTTGATACTAGATACAAGATACAAGATTATGGAAGATGGGAGAATGATGATGAAGCATGAAGAATTATGTGTTGCAAAGTCATCAAAATCAGAATGCAACAGCTGATGCATTCTTTTTCTTTCAATCAGTATCATGAAACTTACATTCGAAGTCCAACAACACAATACAGCAATCATACAACAAACCAAACACCACAATTAAATAAGAAAGACCCCCAAAAAAATACAATGGGATAAAGACCACACATAGATGGGGAGATTCGAACCTCAACTCTCCTAGTGAAATGCAGAGACATTGGTTCTGGTGGATGCGTTGACATACAGCTTCTCTATAAACACACCTTGTATTCATAGCAAAGTGTAACAAAGTGACAGAGAAAGCTTTGTAATGCTTAAGAAGTGAGTGAATAATATCCAGTTTGAGGTATTCTGTTTTGTGATTGATTCTTGCATAATTTTGATCCCACATCTCCCCTCATAAATTGGTATCATAGCAATAAAATTCTCTCACAACTGACATGCACAATTACAATATAGGATGTGTTTTAACCTTTAGATGCAAATACCCACCATTGATAGTGAACCGTAAGAGGATTTAGGTTAGCAAGATTGGGTATGTGCCACATCCTAAACAACTGACAAAAGGTTAAACTCTCATCATCTAACTCTATGCCACGTTTCTGAAATAGGACCTGGCTTACTTTGCTTAATATTATCAAATAAATAGTTAGAGAAACTGTGCATAAAATCAGAAGAGATATCCATGGAAGGTAGAAACTCCACAGGGCAAGTTGAATCACATTTCCAAGTTCAACTTAAGCACAAATGTCAAAGTTGCAAACACTATACTGTGATTAGTAATACATGGTGTACTTGCACACCATGGTCCGGCAACAGAGTGGGAAAACAATCGGTGGTGCCTTTAATGATTAGAGAAGTGTATGGTAATGGTTCAGTAACAATGATCACCACCACATATATGCTGCCTCACATATATTGGTCAGTTAAACATAAAGAATGAATGTAATTCAATTGAACAACAGTCTTTTCGTCATCATCATCACATCAATAGAGAGAAGGACTATCAGTTAAGACTATGGTACTTGATTCTAATTACAAAGAGTTTCACAGGGGTAAACTCATGAGCCATGAAGAATCATACTGCAAATGCAATGAATCACAAGATCATTCAAACATAATGGTTCAATGAGTGAATCAAAAAACTCATGGTCTGAATTAGTAAATCTGCACTTGCCCATAATAAGCGAGTTGCCACGAGAAGCACCCGCCAGTAATATAGTAAGAAGGGAACTAATTAAGATGGTTTACACAAGTAGAAGAAGAATTAACTACTACAAGAAGCAATTCACCCAAGGCTGTTGAGAGTGAGGAGAAGAAGGTTGAGGCACATGAGCATGACATTGTGAGTGTGTGTCTACATTCAGACCATATTGAAGGAAAAGGCTTTTTCTCTGGCACCCAAAAATCCACTGTGGCCGGTGCTGATGCAAGCCATTTGCAACCGAATGATGCTACTAATGCTAACCAGTAACCAGGTATACACTCCCATCTCGCATTTGGTACACTTGTTACTGTTAGTAAATTTACCCTTTGCAACCAGATGCAATTGAAGCCAGGGGTGCAGGATATCTTCTCGGGCCTTCTACTTTAGTGGAAGATGGACCATCAACAATTAGTACAGCAAAGCCAGATACAGGGTTTACTGGCTGACCAAAGTCCAATTTAAGTGAGCTACTGGTAACTCATTTGCCTGCCCTGTACTTATTTATTTTTACAACCTGATTTGGATCCCAAGTCTCCAAAACCACTCCAATGATCTTGTAACTTGTTAAACAAGGGGATGATGTAAATTTATTTATTTATTTATTTTTGATAAATAAGGGCATGATGTAAATTTCCTTTACAATATCTCTCAAAAAGGATTTGGACAACAGGTGCTTTTGTTGGCTACACTATCATTTGTTATGTTAAACAATCTGCTGGAAGTGTGGAAAAATGTGAAAGTGGAAGTGTTAACTCTTGATAATGAGTTTTTTTTATCTTTAAAGATGAGAAGACTGTTAACAAATTCTTGACAATGGCCCTCATCACTTTGAGGGGAAAACATTCGATTATTAAAGGGAGAAGGAGTTTTCAAGTGTTCCAATTTGGGTTAATTTCTACAATGTGCCTCTAAAGAGAGTCATGGACTGTAGAGGATTTGAGTTTTGTTGCAAGCAATATTGGCAAGCCATTATTTATGGATTACGCTACACAATCTGGGAATAGACCCTCCTTTGCCTTGATATGCATTGAAATCAAAGTATCATATGATATCCCGAAATCCTTTAACCTTGTTTTTGGTTATGGTGAGCCTTATGAAATTTAGGTGGAAACTATTTGGAGGCCCAAGAGATATGCATGCTGCAAAACTTTGGGGCATTCCCAATTTGCTTGTCCCTCCAATAATATCACAAATACAACAAAACATATGGAGAAAAAAAGGTGTACCGAAGGCCATCCCTTCAAATGATTGGGTTGAGGTCCCAGACAAGAGAAATGTAGGAAAGAATGAGGGGACAAAAATTGCCATAGGGCAAATTGCCAACCTCCCTAAAAGAGATGAGCAATCCAAGACCGAATCTCCTGCAAGACCAAATATGTTTAGCATTCTCGAATCCTGTCTCTCCTTGGATGATGAGGATAAGGTTCGAGGATCCTTCAATCAAAGCGAGGAGAACAAAGAGAAATTAAAGGGAAAATTGACTACTTATAGATGGATTGTGACAATCTCCTTCATTTCAAGCGACCATGTTGAAGAAGTCAAGCCTAGAGCTCTAAAGTTCGCATTATTTACCCCTAGTCGGAGAAATTTGTAGTGTTATTCTTTTGTTTTGTGTCCTAAGCTTCGTGCTATTAGTCTTATTCTTTAAGCCTAGATTTTATCTCTAGTTGCTTTTTATTTTTCTTTGTTTGCATATTGTAGTTAGAGCTTGCATGCCTCGTGTGGTTGTTGCCCTTTGGGTTTGTATTGAGCTAAATAACATAAAATCTTATGTTCTGATCAAGGCATGGAAATTAGAATTTGACACTAGAATGCACAAACAGAATTTACAACTAAAACTCCACATTCGAATAGCTAGGAACATTATATACTTATGGGGATATCCCCACCCAAACTCCGCATGAGTATGCATAGTAGAAGTGGTTGAGCAGAGTAGGCTGAGCCAACCAAAGTGTGCCAAGGCAATCAGTGCAGAGTGGCCAATCTCACTAAAGAGAGTTGACTTATGTGGACTATAAATACTCTAGGATTGTGCCACACAATGTGTTGATGGCTAAAATCAAAGGAAAGTTTCCCTCGACTCCCATAAGCAACAACTCCTATATAAATGGATATAGAGCAAGAAAAAGGAGGTTCTATCTCTTTCATTCTTTCTCATCTCTCTCCCTTTGAATACTAGAGCTTTAGGCCGACACCATACGGGTATTGGTCCAATAGGTATTTGTCTAGCGCAGGTAATTGATCTCTATACAAGTCACTGCATGGAAAAGGGCATAATCATCTATCATTACAAAATTTGAATATTTCCTAGTTTAGACTGACACAACAGTGTACTGAACACAAAATTAAAGGTTTGAAACATATTACTAGCCACCAACTCTTCAGAGCAAACACGAACTGAGAAGTCCCAACTATAAATTTATTGAGCATTAGTATTACTTAATAAATACCCCATAGCCAGAATGACAGTACCTACCAATTAATAGTTGATCAAGAACCATACAATAATTAATGTGTCCAGAGCTCTAACACCTCACTAGGAGGTCTAATACTTCAATTGTCCCAACTTGCTTGCTAGGAGATCAAAAGTTCGACTCTCCTTAATTACATGTGAGTGAGTCTTATTCTCCTTGAATTTGTTTACCAAAATAACAAATCAAAGCTAAGGAACCGAGCAGATTAACATAAACCCAACACATTGGTCCATAATCCCTATGTATGTATATTATGTGTGGGGGTCCAAATCTGTCCTACATCAGTCTACATCAGTCTGTTAGGAACTCTTGACCCACCTTATACGTGTGCCTTACACACAAACCTCCAAGAGGCCTTTTCTAGTGAGGGGAGAACAACACCTTGTGTGCCCCCGGCACAAAGCAGACAATATCGTAGAGCGTGCTACGGCAGGGGGTGGTCTGCACATTATGCATACTAGCAGCAGGTGCACCCGCGATGGGTTTGCAATTTTATAACTATTTTATTATTATTATTATTATTGAGATGAATTGAATTTGAAAACTGCTAGCAATTAACAACATGAACATTAGAAGGGAAAAAAAAATGAAAAAAAGTTAAACCTAACCTTCAAGCACTGTTCCAAAAACAATGTTCTTGTTATCAAGCTGAGGGCACGGACCAGGTCCAGTAGTAATCAAAAACTCGACATTCCGATAATTGGGATCTAGCTTAATCTCATCATCATCATCATTCTCCGATAAACACAGAGAAACAACACCAGCTCTGGAATGACCTAGCAAAAAGGCCCTAGAATCGATGGACTCGGTGTTTCGAACCAAGTCAGTCGGCGGCTTGACCTCCCCCTTATCACGGCGACCTTGGCGGCCGGCGACGAAGAACTGGCCGGGGAATAATTTATGGACCAAAGTGCCCCTGTAGGAGGAACCAAAGGAACCGGTGCACATGGACTTGAAATTGGAGACAGTGAGGGGGACGAGATTGCCGTAGAGGCCGAGGACGAGTCGGCCTAGGGGTTCGGAGTCGGCGCATTGAGAGAGTTCGTCGCCTAAGGTTCGGTTTTGGAAGTAGGTGGGGCAGATGCTGAAGTCCATGAAGATGCGGTCGGTGATGGTGGTGTCTGGCGGTGGCGGTGGGGCGGCTGAGAGGGGGGAGGAGAGGGAAAGAGTGGTGGTGGTGGTGGTGGTGGTGGAGAGGAGGAGGAGGGAGCGGCGGTTGATGAAGTGGAGGTTAGGGAGAAGGGGGGAGGAGGGGAGGGTGGTGGAGCAGCGGCAGGAGGAGAACATGGCGACGGTGCATGGTGCAGAGAGAAGAGCGCAGGAGAGAGAGAGAGTAAAGAGGAGGTGTGTGTTTTTGGGTACCACTCAGTGGACGAGGTGGGGTCAACTTGTGATCTGATGCGATCAACTTAGGGATAAGCCAAGGCAACTAGGGACGTGGGTAGGGCTGAGGGGAATTCATTAAGGCCTAGTTTGGGAAGACTAAGGTCAAGTTTGGGAAGATTAAATAAGTGTATTTTTTATTTTTTTTTGATTAAAAAATTGAGGTTGAAAATATGGATGTTTGGGTTAACTTTTTGACTTTTTATAGAAAAATGTGTAATAAAAAATTGTAAAAATTGGTTTTTAGAGGAAAATTTGAATTGGGAGTTGTGCAGCCGTAATTGTTGACTTTTGGTAAATAGTGTTAACTTTTTAACTTTTTGAGTAATTTTTTGACTTTTTGGATTATTTTGCACATCCCAAACTTAGGGTTAGTTTGGGATGTTCTAAAAAAGTACACTTTTTGACTTATTGGCTTATATGGGTTGGGTTTGGGTTTGGGTTTGGGTTGGGTTTGATGTGATGTGTTAGAGAGGTGATGCGATTTAAATAAGATGATATGACTTAAATAGGATAGTGACTTTTTGACTTTTTGTATTATTTAGTAGATGCCAAACCAACCCTTAGCCTAAATAAGTGCACTTTTTGACTTTTTATGAAATATCGGTTGGGTTTGAGTTGGGTTTGAAGTGATGTGTTAGAGAAGTGATGTGACTTAAATAAGATGATGTGACTTAAATAGGATAGTGACTTTTTGACTTTTTGTCTTTTTTCAATCTTCCCAAACTAGGCCTAAATTTGTAATCTCATCCGCTTCAGTTCAATTCGGTAAATTTGGATTAACTTTTTAAATTCGTTATTTAGTTTTAGATTAAAAAATTAAAAATTTGTAATTACGGATCGGTTCTGGGTTAAACTTTATAGTTTCGGATTGAAATCGATCCAGACCGTATATAAATAATTTATTTTTATATTATATATCCTCCCACATAGTATCTTCTCTTATTTCATATAAAACTTAAACTCAAATCTAAACCCGCATAATATCTTCTTTTATTGCTTTTGTTTGTTGATTTTAGTTTTAATTTGTAATGATTTAAACACTTATGGTGGAACCAATTTTCTTATAGTTATTTAAATTCTAGAACATTATGTTGCTATTATGAAAGGTATGTTGTTATTGTGGAATTAATATGATGCTATGATTATATTTTTATGAAATTAAAATGTTCTATATTTTTTTTGTTATTTAATTATGTGAATCCGTGGTCCAATCCGTATTTAAATAGATTGGTTCGGATTGGTTCCACGATTTAAACGGATTAGATTGGTTTCAATTTTTTAGAAACCGTAAATAACGGATTGGTTCTGATTTTATCCCAATCCGAACCAATTCGAACCATGCTCATCCCTAGACGTGGGGCGCACTTGTGTGAGACGAACCTAATTATAGCGTCTCCAACACATTATCAAATTTGTCAATAAATTTAAATTTGATAAAATATATTTAAAATGTCAGTTTTAATCTTTTTATTAAATTTAATATTAAGGCCTTATTTGGTAATATGTTATTTTAATAATTTTTTAATTTTTTGATTAAAATATGAAATAAAAAAAATTAATATGTTTGAAATGATTTTTTGATTTTTATAAAAAGAAGAGCAAAAAATAAAGAGAAAATAGAATCTTTGACTTTTTGGTATAGATTATAAATTTTTTGATTTTTTTAGTAACTGTTAGACTTTTAGACTAAACCTGTTGCATGCCAAACGAGACCTAAGTAGAGAGAGTTACTGTCTACAAGCCTTTATCAATTCAAAAATAAAAAAATAAAAAATAGAGAGTTTTTTTAATTAAATTAAAGAAATTTTTATCTTTTTTTCAAATTTGTAGGTGACTATTGAATCAGACATCCTTCCGGACATTCTCCCGAACAATCTCTTCCTTACAAAATTGTCCATAAAGGTGTTGGTCAATTTACACAAATTAGTCGATCGGTTAAACATTTGCCCAGTCGTCCTCCCTGGTTGACCAACACTTTGATAAAAATACAAATTGTCTGCTGAAATATTCAATATCAAATGAAACTTTTACTCAAATTTTTATTCAAATTTGATGAGGAAAAAAAAAAAAAATGTACATTGAAGCTGCTCTTAGATAGTGGGTTTACATTCTTTGAAATTCATTATTTGGAAGTGTTTCGATAGTGGCTATTTTAGTTGAATTTTTTTATGAAAAGAAATGTAAAATAGTAGATAAATAATGTGATTGGGTGTTTTGGTTTTTTAAAGATGACATTTGGGTTTTGTGCATTTATTTGGGGATTGATTTTGGCAATTTGAGTCATTCACTTTTTAATACTTCATAAGTAAAATTTCATATAAAAAATTAAAATGATCAAATAATAATAATTATATATTTAAATCATGTTTGTTTTAAAAAATTGAACTAGAAATATAATTTTAAGAATAATCATTCATTTTTTTCTTAAAAAAAATATTATTTAAACATATATAACCGTCAATATCTAATTATTTTAATTTTTTACATATATAAAAATATTATTTTAATTTTTTTAGAGAATTATTGAAGTCTTTGCCTGTATGAATCTGATTATTCGTTCATATTATACAATCAGAAAACAATAAAGCTTGAAAGCTCGAAAAGTTCAAGGCTTGATTGGCCCGAAATTCAAAACAACATCGTTTTGAATTTTTTTTTTTTCCCTCTCTTTAAACAAGGAGAAGAGAAAAGAGAGAAGGGAGAAGACAAAAAGAAGAGGGAGGAAGAGAGAAGAGGCAAGAGAACAACGGTGTGATGGTGTGATGGCGACAACGAGCTGTGTGTACGTATATGCAAATCTGTGTATATACACAGAGCAATGGTGATGGCGATGGGCGACGGAGAGCAACGGTAATGGCGACGGCGGTTTCTTCCTCCTCTCCTTCTTCCTCTGTTCTTCTTTCTTTTCTTCGTTTTTTTTTTTTTTTTTGATTTTGATTTCTTTGATTTATGTAGATTTGGTGATTTGTGAGATTTTTTTGAGTTTTTGATTTAGATTTAGATTTTCCATGTGGGTTAGTCTGCTGCTGTGAGTTTGATTTTTGATTTTTTTTTTTTTTTTTTTTTTTTTGAGTTTGTCTGTTGAGTTTTGATTTTCATGTGAGATTTTGAGTTGTGGGTTTGAATTTACGAATCATCATTTTTGTTGGTAATTGATTTTTTTGGGGCTTGTTGTGGGTTTGTCTCTTTGATTTTGATTTCAGTTGGTAACCGAAAACATCATTGGTTGATACCAATCACCTTTTTGTTTTTGTTGATTTAGATTTAGATTTTCATTTTCATTTTTTTGAAGAGCAGAGCAGAGCGGAGAGGGGGAAGGAAGAAGAGAGAGGGAGGAAGAAGAAAAGAGGGGAAAAAAAAATTCAAACGACGTCGTTTTGAAATTCGGGGCAGTCGAGCCCCAGTAAATTCGGGCTACATAGCGGGACTGATCAGAAAAATATCCAGAACCTGTATTTATTATTTTGAGAATTGTGAGAATTCGTATTTATTTTTATTCCAGGTTTAACAAAACCAGGTATACACGTTCCCTTCGAGCATATGAACTTGTTTTTGTAGAGTAATTTACGTGTTTATTTAGGTGAACCTCATTAGAAAAAGAAAAAAAAAATTACACTTTCTTATAAAAATGTGTATATGATTTATAATACTTTTTAAAAACCGTTATTGCTAAACACGGTTTAGCATAGATTGGGAAACAGTTTAAAATTTGACCTGTTTATTGATTTTCTGAATTAAAAAAGAAAAAAGAAAAGTCATCTACGTCAAGGAGCCGTTAAAGAGTGACCTTTAAAATGTTGTGTTTGTAATCCTAAAATGTGAGGACATGGATTGGCTATTGTATTTAGATTTAAAGGATTGCCTATACATGCAACACTTGCTAAGTTATAGAGATGGAGACAGAAAAAACATTGTGCTCTCAGTCATTTATCATTTCCTTAATTGACGACATTAGGACATTAGAAGACCAGAAATAGGGAAATAAATAAATAAATAAATAACTTAAACATAGCCCTTTTGCTTAATAATAACTCAGCTGAACAATTCTTCTTTCAATCTTTGTCATCTTCATTTTTAGAACTCTGTTTCAATGCACTCTATTACCAACTGAAGATCCCTTGATAAACGAATGAGAAGAAGAGATATTCGAACATTCTACAGATAAGGAGCTTTCACTCCATGATCTTTTCTTGGTGAAGTAAATATTCTTGCAATGAGAACAACAGGCTTTAGAGTAGTCATCTCTTGACTTGTGCAGCATACAGCTGCAGTTTCGATGGTAAGGCCTCCTCTCAATCTCCGTGTTGTGAGTTGATATGCTTCCATCAAAGATGCACTGGAGCACCATCTTAGCTGCTCCAGCAGCCATCTCTCTCTCTCTCTCTCTCTCTCTCTCTCTCTCTCTCTCTCTCTCTCTCTCTCTCTCTCTCTCTCTCGTGTATTTGTGTGTACGTGTGGATTTGAATTTGGTTGAAACTTAAGCATTTTCATGGTGTTTATATAGAATAGCGAATAATGTTATTTAGTAGTAACCTTGGGCTAATGTTCAAAGGTGTGTAATCCATGGTAGAATTCAAGGAAGTAAATTTGGTTGGGAAGTTTTGTGCCCAAGTAGTTGGCTACCTAATAATACATACCCTAACTATTGCTACAGTAGGTGGCTTGGCTTGGTCTGCTTTGACAAACCTTTGTCTTTTGCAAATTCCAAGTACAATTAGGATTCCTTCATTGTTTTGTCCGAAATCAAGCGTTTTTGACTAACGTTATTATATTCTCTTTGCGTCTATTTCTGTAATTCTCTCTGTTTGTCTAAGGCCCTGTTTGACAAGTGGGTTTTAGGTTATTTTTTGATTAAAATTCACAAAAAGATAAAATAGATTAAAATAGTCAATAAGATAAAATATCATATCAAAATTATAATTATTTTACTTTTTCTTTTACAAACATCACATCCAATTATAAAAAAAATCAAATCATCTTCCCAAACAAAGCCTAACTTTATAGAATGAATTACTCCCTTTCTCCCAAAATAATAGTTCATTTGGGAGAATCTAACTTTTTTCGATAGTGCAAGTATTATATTTTAAAAATATTAATTTTTCAAAATTACCCTTTAATAGTACCTTTTTTTTTTTGGAATATCAATTGTCATAATTGTATATTTTGTGTTGTTAATGAATTTAAAAGAAAGCCAAAATAAGAAATTCATATTATTTTAATCTTTGATTTTTGAAAAGAGACTAATATTTTGGGCTAATAAAAAATAGAATAAATGATTAATATTTTGAGACGGATGAAATATATAAGATCTCTTGTTACCCCATCTAGACATTGGCAATTCCCTTGTAACAAAAAGTAAGCATATGTTTAAGTAGGAACGGAACTAAAATTTCATTATTAGAGTGGTCGAAAGAAAATTAATTTTTTTTAATCAATACACAAATATAAATGTATGTTTAATATGATATATATAAATTGTATATATATGCACAGAAAAAATAAATAAATACCACAGAAGCAATTTCTAATAGGATGAATAAATTGTTTTTAATGCAAAATAAAAAGAGAATGCAAGATGGTAGAAAAATGAAATATATATATTTTTTATACTAGGGGTCATTTTATGTATTTCAAGTTCTATGCCAAACAGTATTTTTCATAGAAACAAGAGGATCATGGCCCCTATAGTCTTTTCCTAGTTTCATTCTAGTTTTGAGCCTCTAAGGCAGATGATGACAATTAAGGCTCTGTTTGGTTTAGTTTTTGAAATAAGTTTTGAGTTTTGAGTTATATTTTGAAAAACAAGTTGTTGAAAAGAGTTTTGAAAGTTAAAAAATTGTCTGATTATGAGTTTTAAAAATAGTTTTGAGATAATTTGTAACTTTTTTAGTTGAAAAGATGGGTGTGAAAGAAAATTTGATTGAATGATGTATAGAATGTGAGAATGGGAAAGGAGAGAAAAAAAAGTGATTGATTGATATATTAATACTAAGAGCAATGCTATAGACCACTAATTTGCCATCATTAATCCCACCACTAGTGAGGTGGCAATTGAAAAAAAAAAAAAAAAACAAGGCACAAACCCACTGCCACATCATTAGAGCCACCACTAATTAATAGTCTAAAGCATTTCTCTAATACTAATAAAAAAAGGAAAAGGAAAGAGGAGAGAGAAAATTGAGTTTTGAGATGTATTTTAAAAATTTGTTAGACTATTTCTAATCCAACACTTTTTATTTCATCAAATTTGAATTTGATGAAAAAAGTACCTTTTTGTTGCTCCAATGGTTTTACCAAACCAATATCAAATTTAGGATATGTTACAGTTTTCATCAAATTAAAGATGGTTGTAGTTTTTACCAATTTATTGTTCAGAGCCGTTGGAGTTGTTGGTAATACAACATTACCGAATAACTGATCGGATGTCCCATCAGACAACCACTTGAGTCAAAATTGCCCACAACATATTACAGATTTCTGTGAAAATTACATTAGCCGATCAATCGACCGGATATCCTCCCGGTCGACTGGTGATTTGATGACTCTCTGTTGGACAACTAAATATTAGATGGAATTTTTACTCAATTTTTTACTCAAATTTGATGGAAAAAAAAAGTTATACGTTGGAGATGCCCTTAACCAAACAAACTTTTTTATTTTTTGATCTAAATCATGTTTTAAAAACTAAACCAAACCAAACATTACCTAAAATTGTTTGTTTCGGAAAAAATGAAGGAATTATTTGTTCAAGCACAATGTAAATATGACCAGATAATGGAGTAGATGTCTGAACAAGTAAACATTCAACTTGGGGATGGTCACAAAAACATCATGGCAAGAAAAATTTCACAATTGACCTTGGAAAGAATGGAAACTAATCAAGGGAAAGGATTTGAAGAAAATAACTTGTATAATTTTCTGTCTTACATGTGTTGTCAGGAAGTGAGTGCCCGGTGCCTGACTGGTGTGGCAATATTTCTTTTGTCCTCTGTTTATGTGCCAAAAAAAATATAAATGATATAGCCTCCGTTTGGTAAGAATTTTTTTGGGCTTTTTTGGCTATTTTAATCACAAAAGACAAAATAGACTTTTTTAACCACAAAAAACAAAACATCACATCCAACCCATAATCATTACACTCCTCTCTCACAAAAAAAGTCCAAAAAGCCAAAAAGCCCTTCCCAAACCAAACTTTTAAGCCCAGGCTAAAAAAGCCAAAAAAATCAAAAAGCCAAAAAGCCAACCCACTTCCCAAACGGAGGCATAATATTCAATTTTTATCTTTTTTGGAATAGCAGTCAAGAAAGTTTTGTTTGCATGAAATATTCATTTTCATATTCAGGGTAGATTGTCTCTGTTGGACGGGACTGAACCATCCAGTCCGGAGTGCTCATCCCACCGGCCTCACTTTAATAAATCGAATAATTTATATTTTAGTCTTTTTTTTTTTTTTTTTATGTATGTAATTATTTATTTAAAAAATTAAATTGATCTGATAATTGTAATTATATGATTTCATCACATTTGCATAATAAAAGGAATAGATAATAAATTTAAAAAATAATTCATCTATTTTTTTAATGACAATTGTAATAAAATTATGTGACTATGATTATTGGATTAATTAATTTTTTTCATGAAGTAAAAAGCCTACGCACAAAAGTCTAAAAGATGGATGGATCGGATCATTTTGATAAGTGTGTTGCCTAAGGTTGAGAATTGGTCTTTGAGGTTAAGTTGTATAGTAGTATTTTTAATTGCTTAATTTGGCCACATTTTCCACTGTTTTGTTTGAAGTGATGGTCATTTCCATGCAAATGTGGAATTCCAAAGTGGGTTGTTGTAACTACATGCTTTGGACATGAAACTTCTTTTCACGCATTTTGGACTTTTCAAAACCTGTTCATGTTTTAAAATTTTATTGTTTTTTAACATCGGATTGATGAACAACGACAGAATTGCAGTTCTTGACTGTTATTCTGGTGAGAACAAAAAAGCATACTTTGGATATGGCTCCTCTCCAGTCCACCAAATGTCCTATCTTTGTTTGAGTTGGGTGGGTGCCTCAATGGGCTTGCTTTTCTGTTTTTATTTCAGTTCAAGTCTTTTGCTTGCTTTCTGAATTGTTTACATAGTTGATCATATTTTTGAGGGCTTCGAATATTGTGATTCATCTTGAAATTATAAATCTAAGACAAAATGGGCCTAGTTTGGTATCATTTTTGTTTTTGTTTTTGTTTTGTTTTTTTTTTTTTTTTGGTTCTCTGTTTTCATTTTTCAGAAAGAAAACATATGTTTTGAGGCCTATAATATGCTCTCAGATAAGTCTCCCTTCTCCCCTTTGCTTTCTCTCTATTTGGGAATTTAACTGAGTGGGGATAATCTTGGTTTTTGCTTTGTTTACCTTTCGTAGGCTTTACAATTCCCTTGTAGTATATTTGTTTTGGCATCCTTTCACAGAAATCAAGTGTTTATTTTTCAGAACCGATTGGGAGCTCGAATCTAAGCTCCCCCGAATGCCCCGAATTCCTCTTTTTTTTTCTTTTTTTTTTTTTTTTTTCTTTTTTTAGCAGAAGAAGGAAGAAGACGGAGGAGGAGGAGGAGGGGGAGGGGGAGGGAAGGACTGGAGGGGGCCCTAAAAATGGAGGAAGAAGACGAGCAGAGGCGGAGGCAATGAGCAGAGGCGGCGATTGGCGACGGAGGCGGAGGCACGGCGATCGGCGGAGGCGGAGGCGCAGCGATCGGCGATCGGCGACGCGATCGGCGATTTGCTTCCCCTCTCTCTCTTTCTCTCCCTCTCCCTCTCTCTCTCTTTCTCTTTCTCTCCCTCTCCTCTTCCTCACTGTGTTTGAAATGGAGGAAGAAAAAAAAAAAAATAGAATTTGTGAGACGACGTCGTTTCACAAATTAAGGGCATTGGGGGCCAAAAATTTCGAGGCACAAAACATTTTTTCTTTATTTTTATTCAAAATTAAACAACTAAGTGTACAGACCAACTTAATTCCCATACGATGCGTTTTTCTTAAAAAGCATTATTTCTAATCATTTTTTTTATAAAGTGTGATTACTAAACATGTTTCTTACTTCTTGTAAAACACTATATGAATTATATTTTTCTTTCAAATGCTTACATTCAAGTAAAAAGCCTGCACTTTTCAAAAAAATGTGACTTCCAAACACGCTTTAACATGGTTTGAAAAATAAATTTATCCATACCCTAATTATTTAATCTTGAATAGAAATAAACGTAATAAGGTATAAGACCACACCATTTGTTTGTAGGACTTGGGATTTAGGTGTACTGCAAAAGTACTTTTATGAAGCATAAATACGGACGAGTGATCTGACATGGATATATTGATATAGATTTTTTTTTTTTTTTTAAAAAGGAGAGAGAGAGAGAGAGAGAGAGAGAGAGACGGGATATGATTAATTTAAAGAGGGCTTTTGAAAAAAAAAACTATAGTATTTTTATCCAATTCATATTGTGAATGTTTGGTGTTTCTTACCTGCATTCAAGAGTGAAAAGAAGAAAAGAAAAAAAAAGAAAAAAACAGAGGGAAATGGATAATTGGACTTATCCAATTGTTAGCTCATACATCTGTGGTAGCTCATACACCTGTATGGAACCTGGTATATTTCATCAGCCTCAAATTCTACTTTTTAGGGATTCACTTTATTTGCCATTGTAATTTATGAAGCGCATATGCTTTTTCAGAGGTCACGTATATATTGATGTTCGACATGTGTTGGACATAGACACGTGTTGGACACATATTGGATACTCTAGAGGAATATATGTATATTTTTTAATCAGACACAAAGTCTCATATTTATTTATTTTTTTAATTGAAATATCATATCTAAGGTTGATGAATTTAATAAAAATAAATATTTAACGTAAAATAAATTCAAATATATGACACAGACATGTTAAATACATAAAATTATATGTTTCAAACGCATGTATGTACCATGTTGCGTGTCCATATTTATGAGAATGTCATATTATAAGGAAGTGATAGCATTCTTGTTTGTTCACTGAGACCGAATCAGCGTGTAACATTACACGATATCATTTTCTTGATTTCTTGTTTAAATGTTAAATCTTTTTTCTTTTTCTTTTTTTCTTTTTAATTTGCTTATCATGCCATCTGTTTATTATGTTCCATTACACGCCAATGACTTAAAAAAATAAATAAAAATCGAAATTTTTATCTTCCTATTGGTATTGTCACCTTCTTAAAAGAAGGAAGTGGAATTTTCTATATGTAAAGCTCAGTTCATGTTGTTGCTATGATTTACTTATATCAGATTATATACTTACTTACCAACCTATAATAGGCATCAACTGTCTTATGTATAACACAAATTGCTTTTATTATCCATGTAGCTTGTCTGGTGGTGGTACATTTCTCTTATAATTATAATTTTATGATGAAATTGAAATGTAGAATTTGGGAGAGACTATTGTAAGGTGTAACTGCTGCTTGTAAATGCCATTTTTTTCTTTCTTTTCTAGCCACTGAGCTAACCACAGTGGCTGGGAAATGCCTATGTATGCTAGTCTTGGAATCAATGACGAATCTCCTACTCCAACTCGTGTCTCCGCTTCGAAGGATTTTTATGTACTCTGATTCTTACTAATATAAATACAAGTTTTTAAGGAGAGAATTATAATTTGTTTGTTTTATAAATACAAGTGTTTTTATGTACGCTACTGTTTTATTTTACAGAAGTGATTGGTAGGTCAAAAGAGAGGCCCTCGAATCCCCCTGAATTCAAAAACGACGTCGTTCATCATTTTGATTTTTTTTTTTTTTTTTTTTTCAGAAAAAGAAAATCAGAAGAAGAAGAAAAAGGAAGAACTGAAGGGGCCAACAAAATCGGGCTGGAGGTGGAGGCGGGGCGGAGGCGGAGGCGGGGGCGGGGGGCGGAGGCAGAGGCAGGGGGTGGAGGCGGAGGTAGAGGCGGGGGCTGCGAGGTAGAGGCGGAGGCGACGGTAGGGCTGCGACAAGCTGTGACGAGGCGACGGTAGGCGACGATCGGGCGGAGGCGACGGCGGGCGGAGGGCTGTTGTAGCCGCCATCACCTGCTCTTCCCCTCTCTTCTCTTTCTCTCTCTCTTCTAAATTTCGGGCTGTTCGGGGGACAAATTTGTGGGGCAAAATCATTTTTCTTTATTTTATTTTTTCTAATAATTTTATAATTAGTATTAAGCATATGTAGGGACATGTTCATCTCCACCTTAGGAAAAAAACCAGCTAAAGCATTTCGAAAGATATCTCCAAGATATCATTTCGAAACAATATTATGTTTTTGGACTATGGTCAAATTGAGGACCTTGTGGAAATATGTGTACTACAATTTCTCAGTTTGGAGTATCGGAATTATCACCTTGATTTTTGAACTTTTAGTTTGTTTTTTAGCATAACAATCCAACTGCCCTTTGGGCAGTTACACGATGTAAAATTAATTTAGTTAAATCAAATTTTGCAAAATTAAAGTGTATTTTACGACCTCACTATTTTGTAATTGTTTGTGGCACATTCTTTTCTGTCCACGGAATATCCCAAATATGAAAAATTAAGAGAGAAATTAAGAAAATAGAATACCATAAAATGAACATAGCTTTCATCATATATATATATTCAATTGGGAGAACAATGAAAGAAGGCCTGAAAATGTGTTTTCCTCTCTATTATTTTTCTGTTGAAAGATTAGTAAATTTGGCATTATTTATGAAAAGGAACTGACCATATAATCAGAAAAATTATTTGGCATTTCTAATCTGCTTATGTAATTGTGTGGTAACTCATTCACTCTGTTTGCAAAATAAAAATATAGCGATTATATGACCTTCAGGACATGCCACTTTTGTTATAATTTGGATATCCCGAGTAATGAATAAAATGTATGTCGAGCATCATAATATGTGGTGTCTTATATATTATACAGACTAGATAGATTCCACATAATATTAGTATTAGCGCTTTCCATTAAAGGTAGGGCTGCAAATGAACAGAGCCGTTCGTGAACCGATTCGAGCTCGACTCGGTAAAAGTTCGTTCGAACTCGGTTCGTTAATTTTTTTTTGCGTTCGAGTTCGAGCTCGAGCTCGTTAAATTTTTAATAAACAAGCCCAAGCATTCCAAAGCTCGGTTCGTTAGCTAGCTTGTTTAATATTTATTATTTATATATTAAATAATATAAAAATATGTATAAAAAATAAGAGAAATATGCTATTTATATATTTAAAAAATATAAATGTAAATAATAGTTAACTATAAATAGTACATTTATATAATAGTGGTAGTAGATATTATTATTTTAGTAAAATATGAACTTTTTTTTAATATGTTTATTTATATTGTATATATAATTGTATAATTAAAATTTTAATTGTAACTTTAGTCTCACATGCAAGTATGAATTTATAATTTTTTTGGCTCGTTAAGGCTCGTGAACAGGCTCGAGCTCGAGTCGAGCCTAAGCCAACTCGGCTCGAGCTCGGTTCGTTAAATTTTTATTCAGCTCGAGCTCGTTAAAATCTTAATAAACAAGCCCAAACATATTAAAGCTCGGCTCGGCTCGACTCGTTTGCAGCCCTAATCAAAGGTGAGAAACCCATCAACTTATGTACTTAGGTCCTGTTTGTTTTTTTCATAGTTATGTGAGTTCTATAATAATTATGTTTGTTTGGAGAAATCGTTGGTGTTTCATGGAATTAGAGATAGGAGTAAAATATAGTGAGAAGACTAGCAATCCCATGGAGCAGGTGATATTCAAATCTAATTTCATGAGATTGGAGGTGAAATGAATCTTTCAATTCTCATTTTACAAAACATAACAAAGTCACTTTTTATATAATAAAGATTTTTTTATGTAATTTCATAAATTTAATCCGAACTAACTAATGCCTATCATACTACTACACAAATAAATTAATACAATCTATCTTATATCTCTAACTTAATAGTAGTACAACATTAGTAATTCTTTCATTCAATCTCACTGTAATAATAATCTCATTCAACCTAATCCAGTAAACGAATAGGGCCTTAATTTGCCTCACATCATATTGAACTTTTCTTAAATTTAAATTTAAACTTGAGATAACTAGAGAGACCCGTGAGACTCACCACGAGTTTCGTTTTGATAATCTAATTTAATCATTTTGTAAGATTTTATATGTATATTATCCATATCCAAAAAAAAAAAAAAATTAAACCGATCCGATAATTGTAATTTTTCATTTTATCATTTTTGTTTATTAAAAAAATAATTTATTTTCAAAAATATACTTATTGTCTATTTTTTCAAGAATCCAATCAACAAAATTAATTTAATTGGTCAAATTTTTAACAACTCACTAAGAACATCTCCAATGGTGGTTGCTATATTACTATTGCTATTGTTATTGCTATAATTTGGCAATGAATAGTGTTATTTTGCCAAATTATAGCAATGGTGCTCCAATGGTCATTTACTATTTTTGGCAAATCTCAACCAACTTTCCCTCCAAGTTTGTAGGTGTTGTTTGGATATAGGTTTTTTCTGATTTTATTTTTGTTTATTTTTTGTCTTTTGTGACATTTTTTTACCTGTTTGTTAAAAAAATTATATATTTATATTATTCCCAACTGGACAAATATAAAAAATAAAAAATTTGAAAAATTGAAAAAAAAAATTTGTTCAATTAATTCATCCGACCAAAAAACATATCACCTCATATTTATTTTTTTGCATTATATTTTATTGAAAATATTAAATTATAACACAAATTAGTGATCATTATACATTGAAAAAATAATATTCAAATTGAGATGAAGAGAGAAGAAAAGAAAAATGAAATGTGCAATGCTGCTGTGAAAAAAAATTCAAATAAAGAGTTTATATTTATAAAAATTCAAACAGACCCAATGGCTCTATTTATAAAAAATTAAGTTTATTTTTTTAAGCCACCCACCCATCCAGCAAATTGAGTTTTTTTTTTTTTTTAAGCCAAACAGAGCCCAACGGCTCTATCAAATGCCATCCCCATCGTCCAAGTGTTGATCTTGAACGGTTGAGATGATTTGTTCATCAACATTTTCTTCCTCTCCCTCTCACTATCTCTCTCATTCCTCCTCCATGTCCTTCTCACTCTCAGATTCGTCTCTCACTCTCACTCTCACTCTCTTCTCTCTCTCTTCGATCGGTAATGAAGAACATTGAATCTTCTCACTCTCTTTTCTCACTCTGTCTCTCTCTCACTGTCTTCGATCTACCATTCCCATCGTCCATGTCTCTTACTGTCTTCGATCTTCTCACTCTGGCTATCCAGATCTACCTCTCTCTCACTGTCTCACTCTATCTCTCATCTCTCTGTCTTCGATCGGCGACTGTATATGCTCAAAAAGACGATCGGCCACCGGCGACGGTATATGCTCAAAAAGATGCTCAAAAACTAGGTATTTCTCCTTTTTAGTGAATCTGTTTAAATTTTTCCTGTGAATCTGTTTTGTGAATCTGAATGTGCTGATTTCGGGTAAAATGGTGAATTCTGAATCTGTTTGAATTTTTTTTTTTTTTTCCTGTGAATCTATTTGAATCTGAATTCTGAATTTGTTTTTTTTTTTTTTTTCTGTGAATCTGTTTGAATTTGATGAATCATTTGATGAATTTGATGAATCTGTAATTTTTGAATCTATAATTTTTCTGTGAATCTGGCTTTTTACCATTTGATTTCAGGTAAAATGGTAAAATGTTGCATTATTCATTAAATTTTTTGGTGAATTCTGAAACATAAAAATGGTGAAACAGTTGTTGGGGGAGGGAGGAAAGAAATGAGGGAGGGAAACCGTTTGGTTTTGGTTGAGTTGGCATAAATGGCAGCTGCCAAAGCTTGTGTCAAATTTGACACAAACTTTGGCATTTCTCAAATTTGACAGCTGCTATGTTTTGCTATTGGAGCATCAAAATTCAACACAGCTACTATATTATAGCAATGGCAGCTTCAATGACAAACCATTAGAGATACGCTAATAAGAGATGAGTTTAAACTTGTACCGTGCAAGACTCCTTTACATACTACATCCCATAATTTTTTTTTTTTTTTTAATAAAAAATAATCAATTATTTTCTTTAGAAACAATGTAAGAAAATAACAAATTGAAAAAACAATAATAATCATAATTTTCAAATTTTTTCTTTTGGAGAACGAAGGTAAAATTTTTTATTTGAAAATATTGCTTTAATATTTATTTTTATCAAATTAATTTTAATTTTTTTAAAAAAAATTCAGAAAACATATTCTCTAATACGAAACCAAGTGAGTTTTCGTCGACCAGCAAACAAATGGAAGGTCAAACATGCAATTTTGCCGGTAAGCTACATACGCTACCAGAGCCATCAATGGCGCTATTTTGGCGTAATTAGTTACGATGAAAATATCATTTTATCCTTTAAATTATCACTAAAAAATTAATTCGATTCATATTCTTGTAATGATATCAATTTTATAATTAAATTATTTTTTATATCAATTTTATCACACCATCAATTGTCATTTATAATCAAATAAAAATTGCTCATGTTTCATCCGAACTTCATTTAAAATTTTATGCCCCCAAATTATTTTCAGGTCATGTTTGATTCACAAGACTAATAGTGAAGTATTAATAATCCTATTAAATTAGTGTGGTATTCACTATCTAATTGGATTAATATCTATTGGAATAATAATCTCACCCCTACCCCATTACTAATAATCCTACAAATTTGTTGGATTAATTATCTATTGGATTAATAATGCTAAACCAAAATGTTAAAACAAACATAGGATAACTGGGTCCACGGATTAATAATCCCAATCTCATGCTCTAATCCACCCAATCAAACATGCCCTCAAAGTATTAATTAAGGGCACAGCTTCTCTCCAGTCCAAATCTGGACTGGACGGTGCTGTCCGGCCCTTGGGGGCCCACTACGGGTTGTATTTCGATAATCTAAATCGTTAAATGTGTAGAACGCGTCGAGTACTGTATGCCTATAAAAAATCACGTTGATCGGATATTAATAGCTATATGATCAAATCAGTTTTTTGTAAGCCGTTTATTTTTTGCCGTCCATTTTTTATCATAAAAAACTGATTTGATCATATAGCTATCGATATCCAATTAATGTGATTTTTTACAGGTATATAGTACTCGATGAGTTCTACACATTGAACGGTTTAGATTATCGAAACATGACCCGTAGTGGGCCTCCAAGGGCCGGACAGCACCGTCCAGTCCAAATTTGGACTGGAGAGAAGCTGTGGCCTTAATTAAACCCTTGAATAAAATGAAGTTTGCGGTCTAATTAATGTTTTAGAGATAATCAAATAGTTTAAGTGTAAATTTGATATTGTTAAAAAAACGGGAGTTGAATTGATTTTTGAGTGATAATTTAAGGGGTTAAATGATATTTTTTTTCTTTATTATAAATTAAAGGTTGGGAATCTCAAAACAGAAATTAAAAGAACTACTCACTTAGGAGTGTAAAAATTGCCGCGACTCATGATGGACCCGGTCCATTTAGGCTCGTTTGGGCCCAGGCCCGAGCCCCTGGGCCAGGGCTTGCGCCATCGTTTTGAAGCCCGACTCGCTTGGCCTAGCCCATCGGTCTGCTTAAAGCCCACTCAAGATCCAACCCGCCCGAGGCCAAGTATACTTTTTAGTAAAAAATAATAAAATTTTGGTACAAAAAATTTAAAAAAACAAAAAAAAAATGGTCAAGCCCAGCCCAAGCTCGCCAGCTCGGTCTAAATTTTGGCGGGAGCCCGCGAGGCCCAACATAGGTCTGATCGGGCCAGATATACACTCTTATACCCACTCAGTTTTTAGAAATTATTATTTTTAGTTTATTTAAATTATTTCTATCTTAATACGCTATAATAAACAACAACTATACTAAACATTCTGATATAGATTCCTAAATTAAGAATATATATATTATAAACAGTTCAGATTAGCTGTATTAAACAACCCACTTATCCGGGTTAAATAAGAAATTATTCAATATTTCAGGAGATGATTAATTATTAATCTAAATTATAAGATCTATTACTTTTGTGTTAGAAATTTAAAAAAAGTGTTAAGTGTCAGTTGTGACGAAAAACGAATGGTGAAGATGATTGGCAATGTTTGTTTAATAGTTATTGTTTTAATTTTTTATGTTGCAATAATGCCTCTTTGCGGAGAAATTTCCTTCTTTCAAAGAGGTTTTCTCTTTCATGTGGAGATTTGTTTTTCTCCTTAGGTAAAGACTTGTATCCTCTCTGTATGGAGATTTTCTTTATCTTTTTTGATATCTATTTGGTACTCTGATATATTTTATTAAGGGGTTGTTTGGGGTGTTCTAAATAAGTGCATCTTTTGTCTTTTTGGACTAAAAAATTGAGGAAGAAAATATGGATATTTTAGTTAACTTTTTGACTTTTTATGAAAAATTGTGTAATAAAAAATTGTAAAAATTGATTTGTAGGGAAAAATTAAGATTGGGAGTTATGCAGCCGTAATTGTTGACTTTTGGTGAATAATGTTAACTTTTTAACTTTTTGAGTAACCTTTTGACTTTTTAACTTTTTTATAATATGCTAAACTTGACCTGAATGACTTATTGTCAAATATACACTATATTAGTCTCGTACTTTCTCATAAAAAAAAGTGTCAATCTATAAATAAAATAAAATATTATTTTAAAAGTATATTTTATTAAATGACTTTCACATTGTCAGCTAATCTCAAATTCAATTTGAATGAATTTGAAAGTAATTATGTTTTCACAGGCCAATTTTTCTCAATACACACACTTAAGGGCCATTTGGGAACATACAAAAAAAATTAAAAGTCAACTTTTAACCTATTTTGAGTTATATTAGCTCTTACATAAAAAAATAAAAAAAAAACTAAAAAAGTTAAAAAGTCGACTTTTAACCATTTTCTCAAAACACCCCTTAATGAACACCTTCTCAATACACACGAAAAATTAAAAATTTTCAGTACACATTTCTTTATTCTAATAATACCCTTATCTTCAATTTCAAAACCGTAATTTTTCTTCTATCCACCCACCTATTACAGCTACTCTCAACTCTCAATCGCTGTTGCTACTATCACCACCGGCATTCCTAGTTCATCCCTTTCCATCTTAGACCTCACAGTCAACCTCAAAAGTGGATGGTTCACGAAGGGAGATTTGTGAAAGTATATGATTCATGGCGGAATGTGGTGGCAAATGGAGATGAAAATGGATGACGGGAGGAGATAGGTGGCGGTGGTGATAGAGGGTGATATTTTAGAATTAGGTTAGAGTGAAGGAAAATAAGAGTATTATCCTATTTTTATTCTAAGACAAAATTGTATTAAGAAAAATTTTCATTAAGTGTGTAAATTGAAGAAAATTGGTGTGAAAAAATAAAATTATCCATAACTTGAGAGATTTATTGGATTCACATTAATCTCATTTTAATGAGTTGAATTGTTCATTTTGTACAACTCTCGATGAAAAAAATTAAACAAATATGATAATCGTAATTTTTTTTTTAAAATTTATCATGTTTGTTTCCAAAAAATTAGACAACAAGTATACTTTTGAAAATAGAATATTTATTTTTTAAGACAAATAATAAAATAAAAAAATTACAATTATTAGAACGAGCGAATTTTTTTTGTGAATGATATACTAGACTTATAAAATGAAGGGTTTACATTATCAAAATAAGAGTCCGAATAATTCTCTCAAATTCATATTTAAATTTAACAAAAGTCCAAATTCTAAAATAAATATATACAGTATTTATTTAGCGAGCATTTGGAGAAAAAAAATGGAGTTTTAATATTTATTTTTATCAAATTAATTATTATTTTAAAAAATTAAAAATCAAACCAGAAAATAACAGGCAGAATACATTATGAACCCGAGTAGTGACACTTCAGCTCTGTTTGGTAGGGTTTATTTCCAGCTTATTTTAACTTTTAGTTTAATTTAAGCTATTTTGATGTGTTTGGTTCAGCTTAATAATATAACTTATAACTTTTTGTAAGTCAAAAATCACCTTATTCTTTGAGTAGGGGAAGAAAAACTTAATTTATAAATTAAAAATCAATTTATATTCACAATTATAAATTATAAACTGTTAAATTATAAATTATAATCACTTTCTCCTAATTCTACCGCACAGGCCTTCATCCCATTGCCAATTATGGCAAACTTCCAACGCCAATCTATCAAAGCCGACGTCCAGATAACGTGTGAACTATTATGCCAGCTGTAACTCTACTTCATATAGCAACTTCATTCATGAAGTTAAAGTAGATTATCTTTTTCACCAATATCTCCGTGAACAGAAAATTGTTTTAATTAAATATTTATTTATTTGTCGGAACACTGTTAGAATTTTCATTTTGTGATAGATTACAAAAATTTAAGGTATTGGTTATTTTAATTAATTTTTAATTTTTTATAAAGATATGTATAAAGAAAGGTAAAAAAAAAAAAAAAAAGTGATATGACAATACTTTTTGATTTTTTTTTTTTTTTATTACTAAAATCTTAAGTTTCAAAGGAGACTAATTTTCTCACTCATGCTTAGCCCTGGTTTAGGAAGAGCTGATGTAGTTTGATTTTTGATTAATTTAGCTTAGCTAAATTAATTTCATTTGGAAAAAAATTTTTAAAAAATTTGTTTGAATATGATAGTTGTGAGAAAAAATAAAATGATAATAATTTAAAGTTGATGTTTTGTCTTGTTAACTAAATTAACTTATTTCATCTTTTTGTACATATTTAGTCACTTTAACTCTTACGCGTAGGTCTTAATAAGTGAATTTATTGTCCAATAAGTCATATGATAATTAATGACATTTTTATCAAACACTATTAAAAAAAATTACTAATTGTTAACTTTCAACAACAGTTTGAAAATTTTGTCACAAAAATGTCAGTAATTATAAATTTTAGCAATAATTTAAAAAAGTTGCCACAAAAACATATTACTAATTTTTAATTTTTAGTGACAGTTTAAAAAATTCATCACAAAAAATTGTCATTAATTGTAAATTTTAACAACAATTTATAAAAATCGTGTCAAAAAAATCACTAATTATTAATTTTTAACCACATAAAAAAATGTCATAAAAAATTATTTTTAATTACGTTTTTACTATAACATATTTTGAATAGGATTTACAAAAATTAAGTCAATAATTAAGACATATTAATAATTTATCATAACTCAGACCTTAAACTCTACAACTTCAATTGGGTTAATCTGACCTTTAATTTTAAATTTTATTTTATTTTAATCCAATTAAAAATATCATCAAGATTTTTTATGAAAAATATTCACCAAATTGGTTAACATTATCAAAATAACTTTGGGAGCAACTTGCCTCCAGTCCAATCGAATTAGACGATGTTATTCGAAATGTGGGAGCCACCATGGGTCTTTTTTTGATAATCTGAATAGTTGAATGTGTAGATCTCGTTAAATACTATATGCTTTCAAAAAATCACATTGATCGGATATCGATAGCTATGTGATCAAATCAGTTTTATATTTAAAAAAATAGAAGGTGAACCAATTAAGGGTTGACAAAAAAATTGATCCGATAAGATAATTATCGTTATTCGATCAACGTGATTTTTTACAAACATACAGTAGTCATGAATTCTACACATTAAACGATTCAAATTATCAAAACGAAACCCATCGTGAACTCCTACGAGTTGAACAGCACCATCTAGTCCATTCTTGGACTCGAGGCAAGTTGCTTCCTAAAATTTTACCCGTGTTGCTCATATTTACCATAAAAAAAAAAAAAAAAAACAGTTAACAATTAAAATTAATTAAATAAATTTGTAATAAAATAAAAAAAAATTAAATTATAGAAACAAAAAATGAAAAAAATGAAAAAAATGTTCTAAATTTCATTACGTTGAAGAACATCACAAACTTGAGTCATGCATCAATCAAACATTTCTACCAATCTAACAATCCCAAATCATTCACTAAAACATTTTTTATATTAAAAAAATAAAATAAAATAAAAAACTTATTACAAACTTGAGTCAGATCATTCAAAACAAAAAAACAAAAAA
The DNA here is from genome assembly GCA_036172215.1 of Camellia granthamiana. Taxonomy (NCBI): domain Eukaryota; kingdom Viridiplantae; phylum Streptophyta; class Magnoliopsida; order Ericales; family Theaceae; genus Camellia; species Camellia granthamiana. The sequence continues at coordinate 119,795,915 of CM069904.1, forward strand.
ACATAAAAAAATTAAGATCTGAAAAAAGAAAAAAGAAAAAAAGACATTGAAACCTCCTAATCTTCGTTAGACAAAGTGAACATCGTTTGATTCTTCCCTACATCCGCGGCGGCGGTCCTGGCGGCCGGAGAAGAGCACGGCGATGGATGTCCAGAAGACTTGGCCGGCGCCGGGGCCGCCATGACGGCGAGGCAACCATCGCTCCAGGCTCGCCTGATCGGATACGATACGTTCGTATATCGCGAAGTATGGGAACAATGACCCCGCGATTTGTGCATCTCGCAACCACAGTTGCGGTGGTAGGGCCGCCGCTGAATCACCGAATCGGCGCCGGAAATGCAACCTTCGAAGATGCCGCGAAGTAGGCCGTCTCCGGCTGCTCCGGTGGCCATCCTCACCACCACTTCTCTAGATCTCTCTCTCTCTCTCTCTCTGAAAAAGTGTATATATATAGTTTTAAGCTGAGGAGAGATAGAGAGAGAGAGAGAGAGGTATTTATTGGGAGTTTATATATATGAAATTGGTGGTGAGGCAGAAGCGGCACACGGGCAGTTGGACACGTGACAGAGAGCGCGGTGTAGTTGCCATGCCTGGTGGACGCGTACTTGACCTAATATAATACTTGGCATCCCCTGCTCGACTCCAATTTTATGTAGGTCAACAAAAAAAATTTGTAATTACATTTTGGGGGAAGATTATGGCCTTTTTGGAAATTAGTTTAAAGTCAGTCTATTAGTTTTTTTATTTTTTTTAATCATATTATCTATATGATTTTTTTACACGTTTTTAAAAAAAATTAAAAAATTAATTTTTAACTAACTTCTCAAAATAAATTTATAATTAAATAATAAAATAATATAATTCTGTATTTTTTAGTAATAACTAAAAAAAAAATATAACCAAATACCACATGAGACATAACTGAAAATATCATGACTCGTAACTAAAACATTATCATAACTCAATAAGAAAATTAGTCATAATTATAGAAAAAAAAATGACATAACTAAAAATGCATATGATACACCCTTTCAATGGGTGTTTATATTAGAATTTCCCTACATTTTATTTGTGTGGGTGAATAAAAATAGTTTGAAATTTTTGGGACAATTACAAAAGAAAAAAAAAAATCAGGGTATCAGTCTTGTAATACAATTAATTTCTAATTTTTAGTTTTACCAATTTAAATTCTTAATCTTTTAATTTATTTTTAATCTAAACTATTTGTCTATTTTTGTTAAGCAAAATCGACAGAAAATAGTATTTTAATTGTTAAGCTCAATGTTGATATAGATAAAAGGTATAAAATATTCTTTTTCGTTGAGTTTAATGACTAAAATATAATTTTTTTCATCGATTTTACTTAACAAAAATAGGCAAAATGAATAAGGTTCTAAACAAATCAAAAGTTTAGGATTAAAAGTGACAAAATTAAAAATTTATTTTGTTATAAGGGTCAAATCTTGAGTTTTTTTTTTTATAAGTTTTCCTTCTTTCTTTTATGTAAATTGATTTGCATTAAAAAAATATTTTATTTTATTTTTTAATATTTAGTTGATACTTGAAATAAATAAATAAATAATTTATTATACGCATTGAGAGAAATCAATGACGAGTCACCGTTTCATTTTTGAAATATTAATGTGCTAAAAGGACCAAACTTGAACTTCCTAATAATTTATTTGCAAAATTTTTAATGATAAGTTATTTTGAGAACTAGCAAAAAAATATTTTTTACTTTTTGTTGAATCAAAAAATAGAAAAGTTGTAAAATATTTTTAATGATAACATTTTACGTCGAAACAATTCTTGTAGTAATTTTTTAATTTTTTTTTAATGAAAAATCGTACAAAAAAATAAAGAGATTCGTTTGAAAATGACTTTTTGACTAAAATGTTTGGTTCTAAACATGGTAATTTGGATGAGTTTGGGATTTCATTAGATTTTTTTTTGTCATTAGCGTTTCTTATTTAATTTATGTTAATTTTTTTATTGGTTATCTTATAATATTCAAATAATTAAAAGAGAAAATTATTTAAATATAATATTTTGATTAGTTATTTTTGTATCGATATAATTTTTTAAAAAATAAAAACGAACTATACATTATGAAAAGTAAACTAAAAATTTTAATTTTAAACTGTTAATTTAATTTCATCGACTTTTCTCACATCTTTTACGCTCTCAAAGTTCCAAATGGAGCATTAAAAAATCCAATCATTAATACAATTTAACCAAAAATGTGTTCTAAATATAACATGTTATAAAAACAGACAAATCTTATAAATTATCCTCTTTTGCACATATGACATACAGTAATAAAGTTTCGGATCCACTCAGAGCATCTCAAACTATTTACTAATTTTTTCTTCTAATGTAATTTCAAATTTAAGTAAAAAACTTCATTTTATATGAATTACTTTAATTTTTTATTAAAAAATTTTAAAAAAATTCTCTGTTTATCTCAAAATTTTTCATTAAATTTAATGAAAAAAAATTATTTCCAATACTTCATCTTTCTAAATTTTTATCAAATTCAAATTTGATGAAAGATTCGAAAATTTTTCAATTTGAAAAAAAAAACAGAGAGACTAATTCCATGAATATTTGATGAAAGGATTGGAGATGATTTTTGAAAATATTTTTCTCAAATTTAAATTTAATGAAAGAAAATATAAAAAATTGGAGATGCTCTAATATAACATATATATTTGAGCAACTGTTATTTATGCATTTATTTGTCTCACCAACATACTTATTATAACATGAAGACTTAAGATGATGTTAACACAATATGCCATTTTAATTTTTAAATACAAAATTATATAGAGAGGAGGTGGAGATTCGAACCCAAGACTTTCGGTCTTTTACCATTTGAGCAACACATGATATATAGTTCTATTATAAAATGAAGATTTCTCATGGCATTGACACAGTGTTTGGTAGAGTTTTGTAAATGTGATTTGAGAGTATGAGTTGTATTTTGAGTTTGTGTGTTGTGGAATTATGATTTGAGTATAGAAAATTTGTTTGGTAAAGAGTTTTGAAAAGGGTTTTGATTTGAGTGGGGAATTATTGATGTGACCTTTGATATGTGATACAAAAATTTACAACTCATAATTAAACATACAACTCAAAATTATTTTAAAGCACATAAAAAATTTTAAAAATTTCAGAAAATATTTTTTTCAATTATATAAATCAATTACAAAAAATATATATATATATTTCACTATTCCGGTCAACCGGCCGGACGACCGGCCGAACGTCCCGTCAGGCAAAATTTTCAAAAAAAAAATACTGAAATGCGCGGTTAAGACAGAGTAGAGACAGAGCTCTCTGCAGAGCGTTTGAAACGTGATTCTAAAACACTAAACAAACATCATACTCAAACTATGGTGTAGAATCACGTTTTGAAAGCATAACCAAACACAGCCTAATATTTTCATTTCCGAAAATGCCTTTCAAAGCTATTATAAAAGATAAAACTATATAAAGTGGAGGGTAGGACTCAAAACTCAAACCTCTAATATAATAAACAAAACATTTATCATTGGGCAACACATTAAGTGTGCGTTCTTATATAATAGGTCCTTTTTTACCATTATTCTTATATAATTATTATTTTTTAGTTACACATGTATCCCGTGTATACATCACTAACATATATATATATGAAAAAGGTAAAATGCTAACGAGTATTCGAGAAGTTATTGGTTGGTTTTGGAGAATCGCCACGTGGTGCTCCAATGATATTGTGATTGGTGAAGAGAGTGGGGTCTATGAATTTGTGTTAGGTGATTGAGGAACATGAAGAGGACGGTGAATTGTGATTGGTGAGAGATATAATCACATGGTCCTGGACCAACTAATAGTTTTTTCCGAGTATCCTTTGGCCATTGTGTAATATTGGAATTGTGATGAGAAGTGTTTTGAAAATGAGTAAAAAAATATTTTAAAACGTTTTATTCAATAAAAAAATGCATTATATTCATTAAAAAAATACATTGTGTTTTTCTTTGTTTCTATCTTTTCCTTCCTTGTGCCTCTAGATCATTTGTAAGCCGGACCTATGTGGAAATTCTCCTCTGACAGCAAGGAAACCTTTTCAGTGAGTGCTAGGATAACTTTTGGGCAAGGCTTTGGAAAACTTGTAATGAATAAAACTAGCAATTGAGGATAGAATAATGGGTACTGTTATGGTGTGCAACTTACGCCTTACACTTACGTCTTCTCTGTTTGCAGTCCTGCTTTTGTTTTCACCTTCCACTTACACTTTTTGTGTAAGTGGCACATGGTATGCAACCTTAAGGGTTGCACACTTAAGAAAAGTCCTAGAATAATATCTATGATATATGGTGTTTCTCTTGGACAAAGCTGTTGGAATTTTGCAACAAACAAAACTGCTTTGAGAAATAAGATACAGAAATCCAATGCTTTGAGATGAGCCAAGTTTTTTCATACCTACTACACCTAGATATAGTTGTTTGTCAATTGAAATGGAACTAGACAAGTAATTAGACTCGTGGGATTGTCTTCCATAAAGAAGTAATCGCACATTAACAAGAAATCATAGAACCCTACGAGAGGTGTACAAAAGAATTGGATGATATGATTAATTGTGATTGGTCGAGTTAAAAAAAAAAAAAAGTTTGAAATCTCATCTTTCTACCATGTCGGAGAGATGGATCGCAACAAAAAAGATCTCAAGGTTCAATTTTTTTGGTATAATTGATTTGTCGATATAATTGATTTGCATTAAAACTGATGTGCTGGTTCAAAACCCCGAAAATGAACTCGTGTTGGAGTGTGTACGTGTCAGGTTACTATTTGCTCACATTGCCCAACCTTCACAGCAGAATTAAAAGGGTCCAATAAACATGTTATGAACCCATGCATAAGCCCATGTTATTGGAGTAGCAAACCCAAGTTATTGGCTCCAAAAATTGTTGGATTCAACTCAAACCAAAGTTATATAGGCCATATTTAGCCCATGAATGCAAGCTCAAATTATAACTCTACCCAGTTTGGTTTTATTTTTCATGATTCATTTTTTAGAAAATTAATTTTTTTATTTTTCTTATTTTTTTCTTTTTACTAATTTTTTAAAAATATTTTAAATAATTTTTTTTTAATTTTATCTAACATAAATACACTTAAAAAATATAATATTTATGATTTTTTTAAATTCACTAAATACTAAAAATATTATTAAAAAAAAATAGAATTTGGTATATTTTTCATGTTTTTGTGTATTTATTAATTTTTTAAAATATTTTATTTTTTAGATACATCTAAGTAAGGTGCACCTAAAGAAAGTAAAAAAAATGCTTAAAATTCTAAAAATATGTACTAAAAAAAATACAAAAAACTCAATTTTCAGAAAATTAAAATCAAACACAATATTATGGAGTAGTTACACGCTAGTCTAAATGGACCTGATTTATTTATCAATATGTCTTGTTGTAATTTTTAATAATAAATTTATTATTAGAAAAAATTTAAAATTATAATTCAACCACTTTTTTTCCTCCCATTATATTCCAATACAAACTAATTCAATAAATTAAAGTAAATTAAATTCATAAATAAAAAATATCTTAATTATTTATAACTTTGATAAATTTGTTAATATCATTATCAGTAATAAATTATCATTCAACAAATATAAAATATACATTTAAAAAATCTCAAATTATTCTCATTATCAAAATGAGACAAATATATAAAAATTTTCACTTAAAGACTTATGAGTTAGATAGGTCTGGTCTACAGCACCTGCTAGTATTTATCTTCTTCTTTTTTTAATGTGAGTATTTGTTAATTTATAGTTTATGAGGAAAAATAATTTAAAATAAACATAAAAAATTAATTTATGAAATTGAGAGAAAATAATTATAATTTCTTCTTTTTGGATTATCAATTTGCAAAAAATTAATATCAAACCATTCCAAAAAAAACCCCACCACAAATGAATAACATATAGGATTAAACACTATAAAGAGTCGAGACTTAGAAACATCAACTACTAAGAAAATGTTTGGAAATTAGTTAAAATAGTCAAAAAAGTTAAAGTGAAAAAATAAAAAATTCCTTATTATTGTCTTTGCTTTTACATTTTTTTTCCCCTATAAAGAGTAAAAAAAAAAAAAATCTAAACATTTTAATAGTTGTCACCTATTTTCATCATAAAATGAAAAAGCTACTAAAAAGGTAACTTTTTAAATCAATCATGCAATTTTTTTAAAAAAAAATAAATAAATAAACATATGGCCTACAACTGAATAAAAATTTTATATTTTTTAATACATATTAATAAATTTATAAATATTTGACAACATTTACACATTATCAATAATTAGAAAATTTTGTTTAAAATATTTTTCAGTCACGAAAAGCATCATGTGGCTTTTCCCATATTAAACCTATTTTGTATCTTAATTCCCAAACTAGGCCTAATTTGGATGGAATTCCCAAAGTAAGCTCAAGTGCTATTACAAATCGCGCTTTCACTGTTTGGAGCTCAAAATGTGATGAATAGTGAAAGCGCTATTGCAAATCGCGCTATTGCAAATCGCGCTTTTAATAAAGAAAGAGCTGTTGAAAATCACGCTTTTAACATAAAAAAATTTTCTGAAGAAAACGCTATTTGAAATAGCGCTTTCACTGTTCTGAAGAAAACACTATTTGAAATCACGCTTTCACTGTGCGTATGAGTTTTCTTAAGAAAACGTTTAAAATATATTAAAATGTGACCAAAGTAAAACACAAATGCTTTGCAGCACAAATGGTAGTGTGCTTGCTTTGCACAATAGTGGTGTGGGTTCAATCCGCGGGAATCGTTACTTTTCAATTAAGTTCAACTCTTTTTTTTTTTTTTTTTTCCTTCAACTCACTCTATACTTTATATATTTATTATGTAATTTTTTTTATCAAAAAAAAGTAAATGTTTGTTTGGTTAACTAAATTTTTTTTCTATAAAATACAATTTTTTTCAAAATGTCAACATGATTATTTAAAAAGTATTCAGTGTATTTGGTTTGAATTTTTTGGATTTAGTTATTTTCGTATTTTTTTATTTTTAGTGAATATTTTTAAAATTTTAAACATTTTTTTTAAACTTTTTTAGATGCACCTTAGTTAGATGTATCTAAAAAGTAAAAAAAATGTGAAAACATATTTTACAAAATTAATAAATACATAAAAATACAAAAAATGTACTAAAAAAATATTTTTGTATTTTTAGTATCTTTTCAGCAAATTATCATTTTTTTCAGCAAAATGTACTCAAAAAAATATGCACAGTGAAAGTGTATTCCAAAAATATTTTTTCAGCAAAATGTACGCTTTTAAAATGTACTAAAATATTTTAAAAGCGTACATTTTTTTATTTTTTCATAAATATATAAAGTATAGAGTGAGTGAAAAAATACAAAAAATACAAAAATACAAAAAATGTACTGAAAAAATTAATATAAAATATTAATTTTTTCAGCAAAATGTACTCAAAAAATGTACGCTTTTAAAATATTTGGTACATTTTAAAAGCGTACATTTTGCTGAAAAAATATTTTTTGAGTACGCTTTCACTGTGCATATTTTTTTGAGTACATTTTGCTGAAAAAAATGATAATTTGCTGAAAAGATACTAAAAATACAAAAATATTTTTTCAGTACATTTTTTGTATTTTTATGTATTTATTAATTTTGTAAAATATTTTTTCACAATTTTTTTACGTTTTAGATATATCTAACTAAGGTGCATCTAAAAAAGTAAAAAAAAAAATGTTTAAAATTTTAAAAATATTCACTAAAAACAAAAAAATACGAAAATAAAAAAACTCAGTTTTCAAATAACTAAATCTAAAAAATTCAAACTAAATACACTGAATCATGTTGACATTTTGAAAAAAATTGTATTTTATAGAAAAAAAATTTAGTTAACCAAACAAACATTTTACGTTTTTTTGATAAAAAAATTACATAATAAATATATAAAGTATAGAGTGAGTGGAAGGAAAAAAAAAAAAAAAAAAAAGAGTTGAACTTAATTGAAAGGTAGCAATTCCCGCAGACTGAACCCACGCCACTGTGGTGCAAAACAAGCACACTACCGTTTGTGCTACAAAGCATTCGTGCTTTACTTTGGTCACATTTTAATACATTTTAAACGCTTTCTTAAGAAACAGTGAAAGCGCGATTTCAAATAGTGTTTTCTTCCGGATACAAATGCACAGTGAAAGTGCTATTTCGAATAGCGTTTTCTTCAGAAAATTTAAAAGCCTGATTTTCAAAAGCGCTTTCTTAATTAAAAGCGCATTTGCAATAACGTTTTCACTATTCATCACATTTTGGGCTCCAAATAGTGAAAGCGCGATTTGTAATAGCGCTTTAGCTTAGTTTGGGAATTCCGTCCAAACTAGGCCTAATTTGGGAATTAAGATACAAAATAGGCTTAATATGGGAAAAGCCGGGGCATTTCCCTAAATAAGCCAAAATACCAATTCAATTCCCAAACTAAGCCTAGTTTTAAAAGAATTCCCAAAATAGGCTAAAATGTGGTTCACAACCACGCTTTCAACGTGTGCGCACCTGTCTCGCGTGAAAATTGGGAAGTCTTAAAAGCGTGGTTACAAAACGCGCTTTTGATTAAGAAAGCGCGGTTACAAAAGGCGCTTTTAATTAATTTTTTTTTCTTCTGAAATCGCTATTCTGAACCACGCTTTTATCCAAAAAAAAATTTCTTCTGAAATCGCTTTTTTGAACCACGCTTTTATCCAACAAAATTTTTCTTCTGAAATCCCTGTTCTGAACCACGTTTTTATCCAAAAAAAAATTTCTTCTGAAATCATGGTTATGAACCATGCTTTTAGCTTAAAATTTTTTTCTTCTGAAAGCGCGGTTCTGAACCACGCTTTTTGACAAAAAAAAATTATAGTTTCAGTTTAACTGAACTCTAAAGAAGAAATTTTTTTTTTTTGGTTTTTTTTTTTTTTTGTTTCTGTTGTCATTGTTTTGGTAATAATGTATTTCAGAATAATTTTTTGGGTTAAAATTGTTTTACTAAAACCGTTCTCATGTTATTTTTTTTTCTTTTCTTTTGTCTTTATTTTGGGTTAGAATGTGTAATTCAGCATTTTTTTTTGGCTTGACTAAAGTAAATTTGTTTTGTTTTTTCTTGTGTTTGTTTTGGGTTAGAAGGTAATAATGTAATTCATAAATTTTTTGAGCTTTAGTAAAGCCGTTTTGATGTAAATTTTTTTTTATTTTATTTTCTCTTTGTTTTGGATTAGAAGGTGTTATTCAGTAATTTGTTTGGGCTTTAATAAAGCCGTTTTCATTTAAATATATATATTTTTTCTTTTGTCTTTATTTTGGGTTAGAAGATGATAATGTAATTCATAAATTTCTTTTCGCTTTACTAAAGCCGTTTTCATGTAAAGTTTTTTATTTTTTATTTTTTATTTTTTTCTGTTGTCTTTGTTTTGGATTAGAATGCGTTATTCAGAAATTTATTTTGGCTTTACTAAAGCCGTTTTCATTTAAATAAATTTTTTTTTTTTCTGCTGTCTTTGTTTTGGGTTAGAAGGTAATAATGTAATTCATAAAATCTTGAGGAAAAAGCACATAAGTCTCCCACAAAAATACATAGGTAGTACAGATATAAGTCTCCGACAACAATACATTCTGGACATCATGAACTAAACACATAATACATATATAAACATAACAGTTAGACAGACAAATATTAGCCAGACAATCTGACAAACTCATTACGGAAACACTTACTCTAGCACAGACATTACATATTAATGCATGACCTAATATTGCCGAAGTGTAGACATTAACACCTAATTCGCGCTTAAATCGGTAGGTGGCTCAGAGTCTGAATAATCCGAAAGCTTAGCGTCAGAGACAAGCTCAGGATCCTCTATGATACCCTTGATAGCCGCATCATTTGGTTCTGTTCTGTTCTTTTGGGCATCCTTCTTAACTATGTATAGCTGCATATCGCGGGCTAACCTACGGCGCATTTGAGAAATCTCACGTTGTAGTCTTTTACATAGTCGATCAACATTATCAGGATCTTCCTTTTGGATCTCAACAGAACGTGCTTTTGGCACATTCAATCGATCTTCCCGACATAATCTTTCCATTTGCACTCGCTCTATAAATAGTGCAGGCCACTTCAGAAGTCTAGCATTTGCTAAACCATATCCTGTTTGATTATCTGATGGTTCCTCCACCAAACCACATGGATCTCGATAGTACTTGGGCATGACAAAATGTTGCTTCCCAAACCTATCATGATAAGCACAAGAGGCATCTAACAAAGTAAATGGTGTTTCATCTTCAGCATCGCCACTTCCCCTTCCCCCTTCTCGTCGTGAACTGTCACCCCTTTGCAAGTTCCTACCACCTCTGCGATTCTCACTCCCTCCCATGAACCATGTAGCCATGCTAATTTTTTAAAACAAACGAATGATAATTTCGTAGGGCGAAATGAGTTGTAAGGTTGTGTCTTCACCTTTAGTCGTTTATATAGTTGGTTATGAACAACTTTAGAAAGATGCCCCTACATGACAATCCCACATATACGAACAAGGTATGAGTTTTCACTAGAATGAAAAAACAGAGAAAAGGAAATACTGTGTACCAAGTCACATGACTTGACAATCCATCTGCATATACCGACAAAGTAAGGGCATGCTCACTGTAAGGTAAATAAGTTAATTCACTGTTGGCATGTGACTTTCTGAATTGAGAATCACTGTAATAAAAAAATCGAGCAAAAAATCGATAAAACCAAAGCCTGTGTACCAAGTCACATGACTTGACAGTCCATCTGCATATACCGACAAAATAAGGGCATGCTCATTGTAAGGTAAATCTGTGAATTCACTGTTGCCATGTGACTTTATGAATTGAGAATCCCACATATATCAATAAGAGATCAGTTGTCACTGTAATAAAAAAATTGAGCAAAAAATCGAGAAAACCAAAGCCTGTGCACCAAGTCGCATGACTTGACAATCCATCTGCATATACCGAGAAAATAAGGGCATGCTCACTGTAAGGTAAATCAGTGAATTCACTGTTGCTATGTGACTTTATGAATTGAGAATCCCACATATATCAAATTGGTGTTGAGTTGTCACTGTAATAAAAAAATCGAGCAAAAAATCGACAAAACCAAAGCCTATGCACCAAGTCACATGACTTGACAATCCATCTGCATATACCGAGAAAATAAGGGCATGCTCACTGTAAGGTAAATCAGTGAATTCACTGTTGCCATGTGACTTTCTGAATTGAGAATCCCACATATATTAATAAGAAATGAGTTGTCACTGTAATAAAAAAATCGAGCAAAAAATCGAGAAAACCAAAGCATGTGCACCAAGTCACATGACTTGACAATCCATCTGCATATACGGACAAAATAATGGCATGCTCACTGTAAGGTAAATCAGTGAATTCACTGTTGTCATGTGACTTTCTGAATTGAGACTGTAATAAAAAATGAAGCTTATATAGGCAATGTTGTGTTTCACTTAGCTATGCATTATTTCGTTGTTACGACCAAACGTTCGTGTATTTTATTGAAAAGTATGACTATTTGAATTATTTGTTGTCATTTGGGTACAAGTCAAGTTTCTTACATTTTTGGCCTTGCGTTGATTAATATTCTATTCTAAGAGAATCGTCAATTTCTTGAAAAAGGCGCAGAAAACAATCTGTTTGTGTATAATTAATTGTAAATAGTAATTTTCACAAGCAAATCAAGTAAAACCAATTGGGTTTTAAATTTAGTTCCCCAACTGGACCAACCACTTGACTTTGAGCTTGTTTGTCCAGGCCCCCAAGTTTAGTTATCTGTCAACCCCTCATTCCTTACCAGAGTCATCATTTTGACTGGACTTTTAGGAATTGGAAGGCGACTCTTTCTTCTTTCCTGATGGAGATTGAAATTCTTTACGTACAGGATCCCTATTTCACGAGCCCCAGTTAAGGGAAGCTTTTCACCGAGCTACATGTTCTGTTTTATGTGTTGTTCAAGGCGGTAGTTCGTTTGTATGAACTTTATTAGTCCCCCAACTGGACCAACCACTTGGCTTTGAGCTTGTTTGTCCAGCCCCCCCAAGTTTAGTTATCTGTCAACCCCCCATTCCTTAACAGGGTCATCATTTTGACTGGACTTCCAGGAATTGGAAGGCGACTCTTTCTTCTTTCCTGATGGAGATTGAAATTCTTTATGTAGAGGATCCCTATTTCAGTTAAGGGAAGCTTTTCACCGAGCTACCTGTTCTGTTTTATGTGTTGTTCAAGGCGGTAGTTCGTTTTTATGAACTTTATTTAGTCCCCCCAACTGCACCAACCACTTGGCTTTGAGCTTGTTTGTCCAGCCCCCAAGTTTAGTTATCTGTCAACCCCCCATTCCTTAACAGAGTCATCATTTTGACTGGACTTCCAGGAATTGGAACGCGACTCTTTCTTCTTTCTTGATGGAGATTGAAATTCTTTACGTACAGGATCCCTATTTCACGAGTCCCAATTAAGGGAAGCTTTTCACCGAGCTACCTGTTCTGTTTTATGTGTTTTAAGTATTCACATAATTCAACATACATTAATTGATTCATTAATCCAGAACATTCATTAACTCATTGCAATTCAATAAAGAAAGTCATGAACTAATAAATGTGCAGTTATAAATGTAGTTATTTCATAAACTTCAGGTTCATAAAACCAATACTTGAAATACATCCGTACGTTAGATGAACAACAACATTGTCTTACACTCCAATAACGAAGATATGAGACAACATACAAACATATATGAAAGATAAAGGTGTTTGATTTCTCATTCATCATCTGACATGTAGTAGTCAGAGAGATATTTTTCATTGTTTAAGACATTATTTCGCTCAATCACTGTCAAATCTCTGTTGCTTGCTTCTGCCATTTCGGTGGCTAGCTGAAGCATGAAATGTCGACATCTCCGCATCAACATTCTGTTGTTCTCCTTCTTAATTCTACTAATTGCTTTTTTATAGTCACTCACATTTCGTCTAGCCATGGTCAATGAACGACGATGAGGTACCGGTGCCCCAAAGTTACGTAGATCATTAAACAATCCTTCTTGCTCCATTACCCTGAACGCCCATTCTGCTCGGATACCAGCATAATAATCCTTCGGACTCGAGTACTTTTTCGCTCTTGTAGTCATAAGTAAATGGAGGTAGCAGCCACACTTTCGGATTTCTTTGCTGGCGTGAACTTCCTGCACCTCTTGAAGACATTGTTCATAAAATAAACAAACAAATAATAATAGTAATTGTAGATGTATTACTATTGTTATAACTTGAACAAACATCATACTGGGGGTGTCGCTATTTATAGACATCATACTGAGGGTTAACTAGAGATGATCTAGTGACGATAATGCATGCTGGGGCACTATGGAAGAAGTGATACCCGTGATATTATTTTTTAGCTTTTCATTTCATTCAATCCTAAGTACCCGTGACTTTGTGTACCTGTGATGTAGTCACGGACGTGGTTGTCAGATAAAATCATAATTGTAGGCCAGAGGATGACAATGCAATCCCTTCATATTGGAGCAGTGAGTTGTCAAATAAAACAACATGCAGTGAGTTGTCACATCGCCACATGAAACTATTTTTTCATGCTTACTTTTTAATACAGTAAGTAGTCACTTAGAATTGACGATTTCAGTACAAATTGGTATTTTCAAAAAATTATAAATGAAATTAAATGCTTAAATTTTCTTTGTTTTAAAGTAATATTCTTCATAAACAACTATGAAACAGAGTGCAAGTAAATACACAACCGTCTAACTCACTTCAACCTGCAAAAGTATCGTTGTTTTTTTCACCGAAATAATAAAATGGTCACCTGATATGTAAACACGATTGGAACTTTGCAACCTATATTTTATCTTATTTTCACTTAATGAACTTCACAGTCATCCCATTTTCTCCTCTTTGCATTTTTTGCTTCTTTTTATATTCGGTAAATTACACTTTACTCCTTCAGTCCATCACATAATTGTTTATCAACACTATTGCCATGTGGTCGTATTGATATGACTTAGATGAATTCTGAAATGTGAGAAAAAAATAAAGCATTTATTTGCGCTGTAGAAAGTCACATGCATCACATAATGTGAGGAAAAAAGTGACAAACTATATAAACATGGCAAAGTCAGAAAGTCACATGCATTACTGCATCACTGCATAAAGTGACATGCATCACTGCACAAAGTCACATGTATCACTGCATCGCTACACAAAGTCAGATGCATCACTGCATCGCTGCACAAAGTCACATTGCATCTGAGGAAAAAACAAAGCATCCAAATTATTACGTCTGTTCAAGTCACTGGTGAGCATCACTGACAAATGTTGGACGTATCACTGCGTCGAGCTACAATTTATTATCGTACCATACCTACAGTGCCCTTGTGAATTATGCAATTCATTAAAATTTTGAGGGGGTGTCATAACAAAATAACAATAAATTAATAAACATGTCAATACACCTAAAAAGTAAAACAAATTTGTGAATAAATATTTCCAAAAAATTAAAAATATTTTAAAGATTTTTAAGTTGTAATTTCACATTTATTTTTTAAAAAAAATTTCAGGCAGAGAAATTTGACTAATTCAGATGTTTAGTCGGTTGATCAGCTTAGTTCTTTTCATTTTTCATAAAATATTTTTCCGAAAATTCTAGTTTCTTAATTTTCGTGTTTTTTTTCCAAAGTTTTTACTGATTTTTTAAAATATTTTAAGTAATTTGACTAATTCAGACGTTTTTATTTTATTATTATTTTTTTTTTATGTTTTTACTTTTTGTTTTGGAATAACAATAAATCATGCAATTCATAAAAGTCGAAGTGACAACTCCTATCAAGTTGATGCATAGTTGTTCAGGTCATAAAAATTGGCGTGACAACTCTGATGCATAGTTGTTTACAATAATTTCATACATACAGCTACCATGTGTATATATGGTATAAATATTGCATCATACCATAACAAAAGTTTTACAACTATTTCGCACGATATCATCATGAGATATACGGTAGTTGATCTATATTCAGCAATGGGTCGCTATTGGGTTGCAGATGGAGATGAATTTGAATACCCATTAAATCCAAATTTGCGTTACTCACGTGCCACCGTCAATACCATGAGAGCTGAGTGGGAATTTCGTAAAACTCGAGCAAACGTTCTCGTTGAGCTATGTCGTGAAGTTAATCTTAAATTTCCTCGCCGGTTAGCCATGTGTATGCCAACTGACACTCCACAGTTGTTACAAAGGGCATTGCATCATATCCGCGACGAGGTTAATCGCATGACCCAACGTTTGCAAAAGTCCGGACTAATGAAGACCGCAAATGAGCGTGTCGAAGATGGGTTAATGGATGATGCACACCAGTACTTCGCCTGGAGCATGGATGTTATGTATGAATCTGATATTGAGATGTCAGATGATAATGATGATGATGATAATGAATGAAATTGTTTGGATGAACGACCAAACCATTTCTGTAATACATGCAATTTGTAATGCTTATCCACAACTTATCAATGAAGGGAGATATTTCAATTGTTTTCGAATAGTTCTTGTAATTCTACCTTTACTTTCTGTCTGTTATTGTTATTTTGAAGAACGCTACTTGAACTATACTTTCATGATTTCATGCATTATTGATGTGGAATATAATAATGATACTTAATGAACTACAGGTTCATATAACAAATAGTTGAAATACACGTTTAAGCTAGATGAACAACAAATATATATGTCTACATTTTGTTTGGTTATCATTGCTTTGTACATGAAAAAAAGACAGTGAATGCAATCATTTAGAAAAGTGAAAGAAAAGGGAAAACAAAATTATATGTTTATTTAGATATTTATTTTGTTTCATTTTTATTCATATTTCTCCCCACAACTATCCATTATGCAATGTTTACATTTTTTTCCCAGATTTTTTTGTATACAATTTTACTAACCTGTAACAACACAAGTGGTCCTCCAATCTCCCTCGTTAATAAAATCCTATCAATTCTTGTCCTTTTTTTTTTTTTTTTCTGTTTTCCTTTTCATTTTTATGGAAATCATCAAAACAAGTAAGAATAAAAAATTGTAAAATTATATTTTTGGAATAAATAAGTATGACACATTTACATCATCTGTACAAGTTTGATTTATAAAAACTATAACAAAAACTATAAATAAAATAAACTATACACTCCATATCACACCCGCTAATGTCCTAACCTGCCCCCAGTCCCACAACCCCGACCGTGGACCTCCCTCCTCGGTCTCCTACGGTAGATTCTTTGAATATCTGGCTCCCCCAATCGTAAATGCGTATCCTGTGGAGCCTGTGAGTGTGACCCCCTCTCTACTACATGTGCTGCCCCTGATCCTGTCTGTGGCCGAAGATCGGATACTGCTGTGAGCTGTGAAACTCCATCATCTGGTGCAACTGTATCACGATCTGCAGCTAGACCTCGACCTCTGCCTCTGCCCGCACCCCGACCTCGGCTGCGACGTCCGCCACGAACAAAACCTCGGCCTCTCCCGCGCGCTCTGGGGGGGGCCTCAATATGGGCCTCATCATCAATGTAGGAGATGTCAGTGAGAACTGCATCATGTGAACTCATGGTCGCGGTCGAACTGTCTGGTGGTAGTAACTGGTGGGTGGGGTAACAACGTCATATATGTATCGGGGCGGTGTCCAATCAAGGTCAGGCACATAAGGTATACCAGATATGTATGGGGTAGTATGTGGTGGGGTGACTGATGTCGAAGGAGCTGATGTGACAGGCGCTGAAGTGGAAGGTGCTGACGTGGACGGCGCTGATGTGTCTGGAGCAGCTGCTGAACTGCGTACACCGTAGTGGCCGTAATGCAGACGATCTCCTCGATGGGCAACCTGGAATGCCTGGTACAATAACTCTCGGATCTCTGCAACGGCTTGCAAGGCATGCTGTCCATCACGTCTGAAATAGGCGTCCTCAGCCAAGTGATACGACCTCCCAGCTCCAGCCACCTGAACAAACATTCAAATGTATTATTAGGCAACAGTTGACTGAAAGTAAATGAAGTATGATTTTAATAATTATCTGACACATAATATGATACTCACCAATGCCTCAAGGTAAGGCCCAACTCCCTGATATCCAGACTCAGACACGTGGCTCAGATTCCTGACTAGTAGGTGTGTATGTCGCCGATACCACAACATACAAGGGTCGGAAAAGGGGATCACCTCATCGCTGTAGTCAGCCTGTACAATACTGTCCCGACGGGCATCCCACAACTGTATATATGGCTGTAGACAGGGCCGCGGGGGGACCTCGCTACAACTCGGACTCGATTTTGTGTCACGGTTCTTAATCTTGAACCAAAGAGTCCAAATTCGGCAAATCGTTTTGAGAAAACATATTTTAGAAAGAAGTGCCAAACATGGACTGTTTTGCCAGATACAGAGTCGCCACCTAAATATTTTATTTTGGGGAAATTTAGGAAACCCTGACTCGGTGCCAAAGGCCACGTGTCCGTCATCACCAAAGTTGCCTCGGCTCGGGAACTTGGATACGATTGGGGAAGGTCACTTCGTGAGCACCCCCGCTCGCCCGGTCAAAGACCGGCCTCTACTAACCGTGATATCTAGTTTTGAAAACATCGTGTGTTTGTCACGACCCAAACCCGGCCCTATGGGTTTAGCACCGTAACTGGCCAGTAATCTGAGATTACCGAAGGCCTGCTGAACAGTTATACAGTAAAACAGAGTACAGGGCCTGGCGGAAGCCAATACAGTAAATAACTAGTGTCCATTGAGCTGTGACAATCTGTATGCCAAAACGTTTTTCATGCATTCATACAGTTCAGAACAGTACAGTCTATACAATCATTTACAAACATTCAGTACGGGGATCTAATCCCTCGATAACAGTACAGAAAAACAGTAGACAGTCTATACAGTAATACAAAACAGTCAAGAGACAGGTGGGGAACACAAAAACACCCCAAGCCATAGCATGGCGTCTCGGAACCTCGCAATGAGGCACATAGGCTGGCTTGACAAAACTGGGGACTAACCCACGCTCCTAGCTCCGGTCTGGCTGCTGAGAACCTACATATATATATAAACAGTGAGCTAAAGCCCAGTGAATAACATAATGCGTAAAGAGGTTATGAATGAATGTCCTTACAGTAATTAAAACAGTTCATTAAACAGTATTTCAGTCTTTCAGTATTTCAGTCAATCAGTCATATGTGGTACATCCATTAGCCTATAAACAGTGGGTCCAAAAGGACCGGGCCTCAACAGACCCAACAGTAGTGATGGCCATCGATCAATAAACAGTATGGTTCCACAAGGAAACCGACAGAGCTCTGTAACAATAACAGTAAACAGTAAGTGCTAAGGATGCCACAATACAGTTCAGAATACAGGACATACATTCATTCAGTAAATAATATCAGTTCAATAAACGGTTCAGTTCAGTATTCAAAAGATAACCATTTTGAACATATCTTTACACGATTGTTACTCACAGAGATTGGGCTACAGTATGCTAGAGCGCGTCCCCGAGTGCCAACCCTAAACAGTTAACAAGATGAACACACTCTAAGTTTAACAGTTGGGGAAGTACAATAATTAACTTCCTAATATGCCTCGGTGTGTTCTACATCTATAGCCTCATTAAAATGTCTTAAACTAGGCCTAAGAATGCCTAGGATGAAATGAGGATGTGAAAATACACTTAGAAAACAATTCCAGAATTTTCAGTGAAACAAAGTCCCGTTCGAGCGCAGGTTTCCCCGCTCGAGCGGACAGGCAAACAAAGGTCCCCGCTCGAGCGCAACATCCCCGCTCGAGCGGACCAAAAAGTACTGGATAGGTGAAATCTCCGCTCGACGCCCGCTCGAGCGCATCACCCAGTCCTCCGCTCGAGTGCCCAATACTCCGCTCGAGCGGACTGATGCACAGAGCAAGATGCTGGGAGCTCGTTTTCTCCGCTCAAGCGCTACTTCTTCCGCTCGAGCGGACAACAGAAATCTGGAAATCCCAGATTTGAGTCCCAAGCTCAAAACCAAGTTCAAAAGCAACATTTTCGATCCTCTTGGGCTATTTTCTGGAAATACTCTTTTAAACACCTAAAATAACATGTTTCAAAACTCAATTTAAGAAATCAAAGCCCAAGGGTGCTTAATTCAAACCCAATTTCAAACCCATTTTCAAGAACAATATGTAAACATGCAAATGCATGAGTTTTAAACCAAATTCAAGCTTCAATCCTTGCTCTAAAGAGCTCAATAGTTGGAAAACATTTTGAAAACATGGACTATAATATAAACATGGACATGCATGTATAACTCTCCAAGAATTTAACTTCAAAATACACTAAAATGGCCATGCATGCAACAATGGAGTTCCAATTCAACATTTTTAGCACTAAAACATGGTTTAATCCTACAATGGAGCATGAACCATGCAAGATGAAACTCAAAGACAACAAGAAGAAGATGGGTTCTCTTACCTAAGTCTCAATTCAAGGTAAGGAAGCTAGATTGTGCCAAGTTATACACCAATTCCAAGCAATTTCTACAAGATGAGCTTAATACTTCTCTTAACTCTCACTCTCCCTTGTTTCTCTTGTGTGGTCGGTTGGAATGCAAGAATAAGGCTGAGGGAAATGTTTTGATCAAGTGTATAGGCTCAAGGGATAATAAGAATAAACAAAAGCCACTCAATGGCAATCCCGTAAATAAGCTACCACTTGTAATTAATTCATTTAAACCTAATTTAATCATTCCTAATCAATTTTCAGATAAATATACCATTAAATCACAAATATTCTACTGAGTCCAAAACACTAAACGGTTCCTAATTCGGCCGCCGATAAGGCCTCCAATTAACAGTTTAAACACATGAATTCAAACAGATAATCAATCAATCGAACAGATAGAAATGCAATACAATAGATATACGTATTCAATTTCAGTTTCGATTTCAATCAGTTCATTCAGTACTTCAGTTAATCCAATTATCAGTCATTATCATTTCAGTTTAGCAGTAATCAGTACGTAATTCAGTGGTTAATCGGTAATCAGTACGAGGGTTGTTACAGTCTCCCCTCCTTATAAGGAGTTTGGTCCTCTAAACTCAAGTTACCTTCAGTCTGGAAGAAAACAGGGTTCAGTGGAAACAGTTCTGGATATCTTTTAGCCATGTCATCTTCCCTTTCCCAAGTGGCATACACACCACCATGGTTCTGCCAATCAACTTTCACTAGCGGGATCTCTTTGTTTCTCAGTTTCTTGATCCGTCTATTTACAATCTGTATAGGCCTCTCCTTGTAAGTGTAGTCATCACTCAACACTATCCGAGCAGGCTCAATCACATGGAATGGATCCCGAAGATAATCTCTCAACATAGAGATGTGGAAGACGTTATGCATATGCTCCATTTCAGGAGGAAGTGCAACTTGATACGCCACCGGATTGATTTTCTCAACAATCTCATAAGGTCCAACGTATCTCGGCGCTAACTTGCCTTTGACTCCAAAACGAGTCTGGCCTTTCATTGGTGTCACTTTCACAAAAACGTGATCACCCACTTCATATTCTCGGTCTCGTCTTCTAATATCTGCATAACTCTTCTGTCTACTCTGTGCAGTTTTCAGTCTCTGTTGTATCAGTTTTATCTTTTCAGTCGTCTCATATACAATCTCGGGCCCAAGCATAGGCCCATCTCCAACTTCTGCCCAGCAAATTGGAGATCTACACTTTCTACCATACAATGCCTCGAAAGGCGCCATGCCAATACTCGAATGATAGCTGTTGTTGTAGGCGAATTCAGCTAGTGGCAAATGACTTTCCCAGTTTCCCTGGAAATCAAGGACACACATTCTCAATAAGTCTTCTAAAGTCTGGATGGTCCTTTCTGACTGTCCATCTGTCTGAGGATGATAAGCACTGCTCAGCCTCAATTCAGTACCCAATGCAGTCTGTAGGCTTTGCCAGAACCTCGATGTAAACTTCGAATCCCTGTCAGAAACAATAGACACAGGCACTCCGTGCAGTCTCACAATTTCATCAATATAAATAACAGCCAATTTGTCCGCATTATAAATTGTCTTGACAGGTAAGAAGTGAGCAGATTTAGTCAGTCTATCAACAATAACCCAAATTGAATCCATACCTTTCCTGGAGCGAGGTAATCCAACGATAAAATCCATCGTGATATGCTCCCATTTCCACTCTGGTATGGGTAAGGGTTGCAATAATCCAGCGGGTCGTTGATGTTCAGCTTTGACTTGTTGGCAATAAAGACATTTGGACACAAAGTCGGCAATTTCCTTCTTCATTCCTGGCCACCAAAAATTCAATTTCAAATCTTGATACATTTTCGTATTCCCTGGGTGGATAGAAAATTTTGAATTGTGGCCCTCTTGCAGAATTCTTCTTTTCAGTTCAGTGTCATTTGGTACACACAGTCTTTCTTGAAATTTCAGTACATTGTTCTCAAATTTGAACCCCGGTCTCGGTTTAGAATCTCTTTCTTCATTGAGACACGTTCCGTCATTCGGAGTACGGAACGTACCTCGTTTCCCGTGCTCGGTCTAACTCTTATCCCAAACACAATGCAATATGACATGCATGAATGCAACTAAGATACAACCTAACATGCACAATGCTATGAAATGATATACACGATGCACGAGGTAACATGGCATACACAATGCGCTAACATACAACCTAGCATACACAATGCTATGGAATGAAATGGCATACACAATGCATGATGGACTTACACCAACACGAGTGGACCTCAGCCACACTCACATAGGAGGGCCATTAGATGAAAATGAGACAACTCGAGACGCGTGCACGCAAACCGAGGACCGATCCTAAGGCACGAATGCCACTCTGACAAGACATGGCAAGACATGGGATATGGCACACTATCATGCAAATTTCAGTAGCAAGATGAGATGCAAAACAGTCCCGAAACATGGCAAAATGGTACCCGATGCATGGAACGAGTCCCGAAACATGAAATTTGGCTCATGGAATGACCTATAGCTATGCAATGCATGCATTATTTGAAAATGAGACCTAAAGACAGATTCAAGGCAGTCCAAAAATAAGCACATTTACAGTTTCGAGAAAATTCAAACAGTGAGCACAAATGGGCCAAAATTAGCATGCAAAAATGGGCCAAAAGGGGGGTGATTAAGCAAGTAGTAGCTGCTGACTTCAAACACAAGAGGGACCTTCAACAATGTTGAAGAAAGGCCCAAAATATGGCTATTTACAGTTAAGGACCAGACCCAAAACAGTGTACAAGTAGGCCTAAAATGCTATGCAAAATATGGCCAACAAGAGGTTTAAACACAAAGTATACAAAGGGTGCCTCAAACAGTCAAAGACCATTAATGAAACATGAAGAGAGGGTCAAAATAAGTCCATTTTAAGTTCGTACCAGAGCCCAAAAACAGAATCATAAGGGGCTAATAAATCATGTAAAAATGGGGCCTAGAGAGGGGTACAAAAGCAAGTGACATATGGAGACCCCAAACAGTGATGAGCCCTTCAACAATGTTGAAGAAGGGCTCAAAATAAAGCAACTTCACAGTTTACTACATGCCTCAAAACAGATTACACATAGGCCAAAAATAACATGCAAGAAAATGGCATAAAGAGGGGCAATGAAGCAAATGCAAAATGGGGGCCTCAAACAGGGAAATACCCTTAAACAAACATGAAGTAGAGCTCAAAAAAATGCTATATTTAGTTATGGTCGGAGCTCAAATATGCCAAGCAAGTATGGCTAATGTATTGAGCAAGAATAGGACCAAAAAGAGGAGAGAAGGACTTACCCTTGAAGACTCAACTTTGACAGCCTCTTGGTCCAAAATACAGCACTCCTAGCCTCTGAAAAACCAACTCCAGCTGCTGGAATGGAAGATGGAAGGGTGGGGGTATGGGTTGTAGAGTAAAGGGTGTAGGACTTGGATGTTTTGAAGGTTGGAAGAGTAGAGATAGGGGAGATATGCATACAAGGCTTAAAGGCAAAATTTCTAACTCTTTGCAAGGGGGTTGGGGCTGCTGTATATATAAGCAAAAGGGTGGAAAAGAGGGGGGAAAAAGGGGGGGAAAACTAATTCAAGTTTCCCCCCAAAAGTGCCAAATCCTCGGTCATGAGTGAAGTGCAAAACAAAATACATGGCTAGAATGCACTTGGGACAAGGATCATGGCCGGCTAGTTTAAAAGGGAAAAAAAGTCATTTTTTTTTATAAGTAGCCGGCCGGCTACTTTTTCTGGGTTTTCTGGCCGGCCAGCTACTTTTTCTGGCTTTTCTGGCCTGCCAGCTACATTCAGGACAAAAAAAGTGGGCTTCCGGAAAGAAAAGTGGCCGGTGGGTGATTGGGAAGTCCAAATGTGGCCGTTCAAGTATTCAAATTGAAGCTCCGGAAGTTATCTTTCCAATGGCCCAAACCTTGCATCAAAATTCCTCCTGTGGAAAAAGTTATGCCCGTTTCCGTGAAGCCGCGCAGATTCGGTCCCAACCGGAGTGATGCCCTACTTCAATCAACTATATCTCCCCCATCCGAAATTGGATTTAGGAGATTCTTGAGTGCAAAATGAAGCCCGGAAGTGTTATTTCCAATGGTGGTGGCCTCATAGCTTGATTCCAAGTATGCAAATGAATAGGCCTGATTTGGCGAGGGCTGCTCGACTCTTTCTTAACGGTTCATGGCCATTTTCTCCCCCAACTGGATTTCTTCCCTTTTCTCTTCTTTTCTTCAACTTCAAACCCCCAAGTAAGGTATTTTGAAAGATTTTTCAAAGATTTCATCTCTCTTTCATTCATTTCCACTTTGTCCTTGCTCGGTTTACCGAAAAGCGCAACTTTTAACAAAATGCGAGCGTCAGAACATTGTAGGAACTTTATTTCAAAAACGTTTTGAAAGAGAAGGTTTTAAGACTAAAATCTTTTGATCAAGATTGTTTTGGTCCAGAACAGGGGTATGGAGTTGAGATTTGACTCTCTCTATGCCGAAGAAATTGCATCCTTCCCCTGCACAACTTTCTCCACCATGTAAACCATCAGTCACGTCCAAGTCTTATGGACGGTCAAAAATGGGGTGTCTACAATGGCATATAAAACAGATGCCAGTCAGTGCCAGCTCGGCCACGCCTATCAGTGACATGCAACTGCCACTCAGTGTCGAACCGATCCGGTACGAACTGGACCCGACCAAACTGTCGGAGGACACGATGGGGGAGATGCTACTCAACCACGTCAAAACAAATAAGTGGCACTCTCGCCATCCATATCTCTTGACCCAATCGGCGGGGAGCATACCGAGGACCCCAGCGTAAGGCTGCCAGATAAACTACAATGACGACAAATAAATTAAATTTTGCTCGTGAACTCAAAACATATACAATGAAGAAGACAACTAAAATGCAATCAAAAAATTTCATACCTCACCCTCGATCATCCGGTCCAGCTGGTCTCTATAAACTACCACTACGTGGGTCGAGACGACCTCGTGGCCCATGTCAACCCTCCATCGGCTACCTCGCGGTCCGGAGGACAACTGCATGTCCCCCTCACCCATAGAAAGCTTACCAGGACCAACCAGTTGCCGCCTAAAGGGGGCAATGCGAATCAATCTCTCCCATGCCCAAATCTACAATAGTTTGAACACAATTACAATACTGATATATGGCATACAATATGAATTGACATGTAATAAAATTCTTACTAACCTGTAGCAACACAAGTGGTCCTCCAATCTCCCTCGTACCCACATGAGCTGTTCGACATAGCATCCTATACAAGCATGCCAGAGCCACGCTACCCCAGCTGTACTGCCCAATCTCGTCAATGTCTCTCAGCAGTGGCAAGTACATCAGCTTGAGCAGGTTCTGTGACTTATCAGGGAGAAGTACCCCCCCAATAAGCCACAGAATATATGCTCGAGTATGCTGCTGTACCAACTCATCTGGAGCATGATCTGGAAGATGAGCAAACTGCTCGGCTAGCCACCTGACCCTCAGTCTACCTGCTTGTAAATCTGCTGGTGTAGGTGCTACTCCCAATAGCTCAGCACATAGGGCTATCCACTGCTCCGTCACGAAAGATGGGTCAACTCCAGTAACTGCTCTGCCATCAATCCGAAGACCATATAGGACGGATACGTCCTACAATGTGACGGTGGCCTCCCCGATCAGGAAATGGAATGTATGAGTCTCTGTGCGCCACCTCTCGACGAGAGCAATGATGAGTGCGTGGTCCAGTCGAATGTGCCCGATATGATACACACCATAGAATCCCGCGCGTAATACATACTGCAAGACTCTATGGTCCAACGGATGCTCCCACAATCCAGAATCTGCCCGATGGCATGTCAATACGGTGCGTGCCTCATCCTGCACAACAGAATGACCAGTTTAAATAATAGCATTATCACGAAATATACAACAAAATGCAATGTATTTTAATTGTAAGCGTAAAGTCCAACAAACGTTATTGCATACCGGACGCTCCCAAATACTGTCAGCCCGATGTGCCTGTCTGAACAGTGAAACCTCCTCAGGTACATGTGCCATGAAGCCTGTACAACTGAAATATTAGATCATCCATATCAAAATCTCATTTAATCATAACATAATAACAGAAAAAATGTAATTATTGATTTTGTACTTAACGATTTAAAATACAATGAAGTAAATCTTATGGGTTCGAGAAAAGACAAATTTATGTGCCACTTACATGGAAGCAATTCGACATTAATGATTACATTTATGGCATATTTGACAAAACTTAAATATTGATTTTGTAATGCTAAAAGTTTGAATAAATTATAAATTTTGTAAATTACATATAAAATTTGTAATTGTGAACAATGATTGCAGCATTCCAATTTTTAAAATTTTAATTTATAATAGGTTAATTTTTTTAAAATTTGTAAATTTTTTAAATTATAAAATGTGAACAATGATTGCAGCATTCGATATTAAATTTATTCAAAAATATGAAATTTTGAAATAGTAGAAGAACTACGTGATTAAGTATAGAATCTTGTAATACACATTTTGAATCAAGTACACAGTGAAAAACTAGTACACATTTTCAATAAATTATACAAGTTTGAATAAATTATACACATTTTGAATCAAGTACACATTTTGTAATATACATTTCAAATGTACGACCCCGTTTACAAATAAAGAATTTAAAAATACATAATTAAATGATCTATTACAAATAAAGAATTTCAAAATGATATATTACAATATGTAAGTATTACATAGTCTTCATCGACCAAGTCGCGCCAGACATGTTCGCCTGTCATGACCTGTCTGCTAGCACTGACTGCAACGAGCTGTCAAACGCCTGTCTGATATATCTATCTCATTCGGAATACGAGCCATAGATATACAACCCCGTTTTACTTCTCACAGACGAAGTACATTAGGCATTAAGGTCCACTGCGGATCATCCCAATAATCTTGATGCGGTATTGGATTGAATTTAGTTTCCCAAACCCTCATGTATACAGGAAGCCTATATACTGGATCAACGTACTCAAATGGATTGTCACTGCATTCAGACATTACAGCGAACAGATGAGAACATGGATAGTGTCTTATCTCATATTTCCCACAACTGTACGTGGGTTGATTCATCCGCACAATCTGTCTATTGCGACCTCGTCCACGGCGAAAAGATGTTTGCACCTCAAATACGCGGCGGGGCCTATAAGACAAAATTGATACAAACTAATCAAGTTCATGCTTTTAGGTGTCATTAACTTAACAACATAATACTAACAATTTTTTCACATTACAAACTAACCTGTCATACGATATCAACTGGAAAGTATTTCCCCTTACGATACCCTCCTCGATAGTTTTTTGCATCTCTCTAAGGTATTGGAACTCATTCCGTACATCTGTTTCAGCTTGGGCTCCCATCTCGTCAAAATATTTGACGAGCCGTCGAAATGTAAATTCAACCATAGCTGAGATCGGTAAGTTCCTTGCACCTTTTAAGACGTTGTTGAAGCACTCTGCATCATTACTGGTCAATACCCCCCAGCGATGTCCACCGTCATATGCAAGGGCCCAGTCCTCAGGATTCATGTTGTGGACCCAATTGATGGCTTCTTGGTTAATAGCCTGTATCTGTTCTAAGTAACCATTACATTTTCGTCGTTGATCAGCACTCCCTGCTTTCCATAGAAATTGTTTGAGTTCCTTATTTTTGAACTTTGTGTTAAAGTTACTGCAAACATGTCGAAGGCAGTGCCGATGATATCCAACAAATTGGAGCGAGGGATTCAGCCAATGCCACTTCACAGCAGCACTCTCAGCTCGATCAGATATCAAAGTCACTCTCTGTCGGTCCAGGACAATATGTTCCTTGATATTTTGAATGAAGAACGACCAAGACTCCAAACTCTCCCTATCGACAACAGTGAATGCAAGCGGTAATATTTTGCCATTGGCAGTGACAATCGTTGCTACAAGCAACACACCAGTGTATTTACCGTATAAGAATGTACTATCTATAGTTATAACAGGCCTACAATATCTAAAGCCATCGATGACGGGTTTGAAAGACCAGAAAACAAAGTGGAAGACGGACATAATGGTTGTATGCCCGGTATAATTATGCTTCCATTTGACAATGGTGCCAGGATTAGATGTCTGTAATGCATACATGAATTTAGGCAACTGCCTATATGATTTATCCCAATCACCGAATACCATTTAAATTGCCTTTGCCCTTGCATGCCACGCCTTCTTGTATGATATACTATAGTTCATGGTTTTTTTGACATCTTCGATGACATTCTTAATTGGCATATCAGGTTCATTCTGCATACGACAATCAAATATGAGTTAGATTATCTGGGTGTGAACACTATAAACAAACAAATATGTATATATATGTAAACATTTATTTTTTATATTAACCGCAACTTGTCCCAAAATATGAGAAACAATGTAACTGGAGCTAATATTAGTGTGGTCCCTGTTCATTCGTGGGTATAAACAATGGCGAGGACCCCTGTACTGCTTTATTTCAAAAAGACCATGTTTCCTACTAAGAGATGCACGCAACCACCAACTGCAGTCGTGCTTGCAAGCAGACACCCAAACGTCTCGCTTGGAGGTTACGACCTTATACTCTCGATTATTTGTTGCATGGTACAATTTCACAGCATGTACAAGTTGCTTCTTATTAACAAAAACCATTCCTCTATCCAACTCTGGATTTTCAGCGCTCCAGATCCGGTTACGGGGAACGACATCACGGGTAGTAATGTCAAAATCACCACCCATGTGAATGTTGTCATAGAAAGGGATTTCAACTATAGGTGGAATGGGGGCATTTTCAGGGTCAACGGGAGCCTGGGCGTCATCTTCATCATCATCATCATCATTTGATCCGCCCAATAAATTTTCTTCATCACACATTTCATTGTCATCATCATTTAGGGCGACATCAGGACCGTACATGTCACTGTCAGCAAACTGCACATTGTTCACTACTTCTGCCATATTACCAGCAACTTCAACCGAAGTGGTATGATGGCTGCATGTGGGCACATATTGTCTGTTATTGTCAAATTCATAATCATATCCACCACGTGAACTTGATTCTACACCATGGCCCTCAAATGATTGTTGTGTGTAGCCCATTGGATAACATTGATCTGATTCATACATAGGAGACTGAAACACTGTTGTGTCAATCCCATGCGTCAGCAATGTAGTGAACGGACGAGAATCCATCTGTGTCATGTTCGGGATATTGTGTACAACCTCTTTATCAATGTAGACTTCCAAACAATTTGGTGCTTGAAAACTTGCACCGATACTTAATACGGTGTTCAACGCCTCATCGTCATTGATCGGTAATATCTTGTATTTGCTGTGTGTTTGCCACTGGCGATAAGGATATCTACATTTGAAGGTCAATCGAACACTTTCCCCATAACTTGCCACCTTTGACATAAACATCTCCTCCAAATTGCTAAGCATGGTGCCAATTTGCACCGCATATATCCCTTTCGGCTCAGCATCATATAAGACACCTTTATCGAGACCCCGAATTATGTTTTCCTCCCAGTAGAAAATAATTGGAACAGTCTCCATATACTTGCTTCAATTAAGACAAAAAATATTAAAATAGCAACAATATACTTATATATGCTTGTATTTGTAAAAGAATTATATGAAATTTAACTCATTCAATTAAAATATCTTGTAACGCAAAAACTTTATTTAAGTAATCAGCAATTGTAATCCAACAATCATTATTGATTTTTTAATTAAAATATGAGTTAAAATAATGATAATGCTTTAGGTTTTTTAGCTTTTTAAGAAACAAATCTTACAACACATACAAAATTAACATATGAGTTAAAAATGATTATAAATTATAAAGTAACAACATTTGTAATCATTAAATAAATATAATTGATGTAAGTTGATTTAGGTAATTGATAAATTATAAATCTAAGTAATTTACATCAACTTATGAGTGTAAGTTGTTAATCTTGTTACTTTGAGTGTAGGTAAACTTATGAGTGTAGGAAAATCCAACAATCTTATGAGGTAGGTAAACTTATGAGTGTAGACAAACCTAACTTTACATCAAAGTAACAACCTACATCAAAGTAACAATATTTCTAATTTACCTAAATTTCTAATCATTACATAAATTATGAGTGTAGGTTGTGACTTTATATAAATTATAAAGTGTTGGTAAACTTGATTCATACATAAAGAAATTTGATTTATACATATTCGTGACCACGCTTGTAAGTAAAATATGTAAAAATGTGTTTTCAAAACACATTTTGAACAAAAATTCAAAACCAGCACTCACTCTTCTTTGTCACAGACACTCACACTCACTCTCTCTATCTCTCTCTCTGACACACACCCACAACACTCACACTCACATCAAACATATATAATTTTTAATATATATAAATTTTATTTTATAAAATTCAGAACAATTAAATTTTTTTAAATTAATTTTTCTTTTGAAATAATTTATTTTTCCAATTAATTTTATTTTTTTTCCAATGAATTTTTTTTTTCAAAGGTGGGGGAATAACTGCCATAAATATAAACCTCAGGGGTGTTAGTGTAATTTACCTAAATAAAAAAATTACATTTTAAGAATTAAAGTAAAAAAATAATCATTTTATATAGTTGATTATTATTTGCTATTATCAATTATTATTATATACATTTAACATTGGACTGAATTTTACAAAATAAAATTTATATATATTAAAAATTATATATGTTTGATGTGAGTGTGAGTGTTGTGGGTGTGTGTGTCAGAGAGAGGGATAAAGAGAGTGTTTGTGAGTGTCTGTGAGTGTCTGTGAGAAACAAGAATGAGTGCTGATTTTGAATTCTTTGTTGAATTTTTACATTTTGCTTAGAAGTGGTTATTATCCACGAGTCAACAGTAAAACCGTGGTTTGCAACCACGTTTTCTGAAGATAGAAAGAATTACTTAACCAAAGTATGGTTATGTATAAATCAAATTTCCTTAATTAGATTTACTTTAAAAAAAATAATTACTTAAAAATTTATGTATAAATAAAATTTCCTTAAAAGCGTGATTTGTAACCACATTTTGTTAATTAAAAGCGTGGCTTGTACCATGCTTTTAAGATTTTACAAATTGTCCGCGGGAGGGCCACAAAAACGGTGAAAGCGTGGTTTGTATCCGCGTTTTAGCTTAGTTTAGGAATTCAGTCCAAACTAAGCCTACTTTGGGAAATAAATTACTATTTTGCCCTAATTTGGGAAAAGCCCCTAATTTGGGCAATGATTTAATCGTACGCATGTAAATGGTAACAATTTAAAAAACACTTATTTTCAGGATATTTTGATAAATCTTGATCTATTCAAACATTAGTATTTCGATAAACTAGACAGATATATCAATAATTTTGAATATGAAGACATTATGAAGATTCTTCTTTTATTTTTTTGTTCATATAATTTTATAGTATAATTTGTATCAAGTATTATATTTATTCAGTGCGATTGGACAAAATTGGACAAGTCATACAAAAATCTTAAATTATAGCGTAACTTTTTCTATGAAATTATTATTTTTTTCATTGAGTTGAAATAACTCGACTGATTTTGTATGACTTGTTCTTAATTTTTATTTCAAACATTGTTCACGTAATTTTTTAAAACTGGTGGTCTAATTAGTGTGATTTATGGACAATTAAAGAGAAGTTACTTTTATTTGCTCAAGCTTCTGCCAATAGGGACCTTAATGACAAAGTTATTTGGTAGGTTATTTCCTATGAGATTATTCCCTAACTTAGGAAAATAACCTCATACGAAATAACGTAGGAAATAACTTGGGAAAATAACGTAAGAAATAACATAAATAAAAAATTAATGAGCTCTCATAATTTTAAGCAATATAAAAAACATAACAAAAAAATTATCGACCTGAATCGAGTCAAACTTGAGTTTCATTAATATTAATGAGCTGTCATTATGTGTTAAAAATTAGGTATGCTCTTTTCAGATCTCAAGTTGAACTCTCAGTATGTGTCATGTTTATAGGTATTAATTGAGATTTGTCGGATCTACGTGGAAGGGATGTTTGGTGTGGATTGTAAGATTAGTCGATAAATACGTAAAATGATTCAGACATCCGACTATCATAAAAAGTTAAAACTTAATTGAATAAACATAATGCAGGCGCATAGAGAATAAGTCAATTGGATAATTCAAGTGGGTAAAAATTATCGAGAATGACTCATTTTATAAATCAAATATTTTAATTTTTTCAAACATATTCTTGAACAAATTTTTTTTTTTTTTTATATCAAATGTTTTGATAATAGCATTTTCCACGACGACTTGAAAGGCCTCTTTTGGCAAAGAGGTAAAAGGTAATTTTTTTACTTCTAATTTTTTGTGGATCAAATTTTTTGACCTCTAATGTTTATATTAATTTTTTTGTGGATCACTTGTAAAAAAATCATTTATTTATATCAAATTTTTTGACTTCTAATGTTTTGGTAATTTTTTGGGAAAGAGGTAAAAAGGCATTTTCAGTATTTTTTTTACACGTTTTTCCAAAAAATTTTTTTTATAAAATACAAAAAATTAGCTTTTAACTTATTTCCTAAAACAACCAAAAAAATTGTTTCTACTAGTTATAGTGGCCTAATGATGAAGCTGAAGAGATAAGCGAAAGAATAACAAGATTTAACCATATCGACAAGATTAAGAAGCAATCAGAAATTATATTTTCAATTCAAAAAATATAAACAGGATTCACAATTCAAAATTCAAAAACCTAATTTGTAAAAAAATAGATAGAATTCACAATTCACAATGCAATAAATATAGACAGGATTCACAATTCAAAACCCAAATTCCTGAAACCATAACCCTAATTTTTGATTTCACAATTGAAAACCCTATAAAATATATTTGTAATTCACAATCACAAGAACGTCGTTGACGACCATCTTGGGTTTCACTCAGACTATTCGCGGCGAAGGACACGGCCACCCTCTCACAACTGAAAATTTTCTCCATTTCCCCTTAATTTTCTCCTCATTTTCTTTTGACTGAACTTGTTTTTCTTTTATGCCAAGCATCCCTTTATACTTTCCACAATAGAGAAAGAAAAAATGATTTAATGATCAGTTGGATTTATGGACTCGGGATAATTAGTACTAGACTAACCATGACAACTTTAAACATAGTTCCTTTTAATTCAATTTTGTATGACACTGATATATATTATATGATTCTATTTTTTTTTTTAATATATCGTAAATATTGTTAGGCTGTGATTAATTTATTGGAATGAAAATAAAAGGGAATGGCATGATTATTCCTTAAATATGTTTTGATTAAAAAGAAAAATTTTGTGGAAAGTGAAAGTGAAAGTGAAAGAAAAAAATAATAATAATTTGGAAATTTTGAAAGAAAGGGATAGAAAATTTTGAAATTTTAATTATAGATAATTTTTATATAGACAAAATTAGATTTTCTTGTGTTTTGCCATGTTTTTTTTTCCAATAAATTATAAAGTTAGTTACAATAATAATATACAAGAAAATTATTATTATTATAGATAATTATTTATTGATTATGTAAAAATTATTTGTTCCTAAAAAAAATCATATAACATTATTAAAAAAATTTAACTTATCATAAATTTCTTAAACCTTAATTTCTGAAACCATAACCCTCATTTCTGATTTCACAATTTAAAACCCTAACCCTAATTGAAAAATGATTTCACATTCATCAATTCAAAACCCTAATTCAAAACCAAAACCCTCATTTCTGATTTTACATTCAATAGAAAACCATAACCTTCATTTTCTCATTTCAAACATAATATTTAAATTTTTCTAAACAGATTCAACATTCAACAGATTTCACATTCAACAAATGTCACATTGAACAGAAATCTGATTTCACATTCAACAGATTTCACCATTATAAACAGATTTAAGATAAATATAAATTATTCAACATTCACATTCAACTGATTTCTAAACAGATTTCACAAATATAAACCCTAACCCTAACCCTAATTTAAGATTTAAGATTTCACATTCAACAGATTTCTAAACAGATTTCACAAATATAAACCCTAACTCTAATTTATTATTTCTGATTTCACAACATTTTCACATTTATGAACCCTATTCTACCAACATTATACCCACATTCATGAACCCTAACCCTAATTTATTCACATTTTCACAAACACAAAAAACGCATTAAAGTAGATGACAGAAGCCATACCAACGAGAGAGAGGTACCGACAGTACTGAGAAGCAGAGGGAGCTCGAGCACAGAGACAGAGA
Organism: Camellia granthamiana; assembly: GCA_036172215.1. Lineage (NCBI taxonomy): Eukaryota > Viridiplantae > Streptophyta > Magnoliopsida > Ericales > Theaceae > Camellia > Camellia granthamiana. Next base: position 119,829,887 of record CM069904.1, read on the forward strand.
GAGAGCAGTAAGAACGAGTAGCAGGGAGCGAGAGAGAGACAGCAGGGAACGAGAGAGAGACAGCAGGGAGCGAGAGAGTGAAACTGTAACAAGCGTGAATGCAAAACACGGGGCTGGGGAGATTATATATAAGTTTTAAAAGCGTGGTTGTGAACCACGATTTCACTTAATGAAAAAAAAATTTGCCAAAAAACGTGGTTCAGAACAGTAATTTCAGAAGAAATTTTTCTTTGTAAAAGCATGGTTCAGAACAGCGATTTTAGACGAAAAATTTTGTTGGATAAAAGCGTGGTTCAGAAAAGCGATTTCAGAAGAAATTTTTTTTTTGATAAAAGCGTGGCTCAAAACAGCGATTTCAGAAGAAAAAAATAATAATTAAAAGCGCCTTTTGTAACCGCGCTTTCTTAATCAAAAGCGCGTTTTGTAATCACGCTTTTAATACTTCTCAATTTTCACGCGAGACAGGCGCACACACGTTGGAAACGTGGTTGTGAACCACGTTTTAGCCTATTTTAAAAATTCTTTCAAAATTAGACTTAGCCTCCGTTTGGGAAGTGGGTTGGCTTTTTGGCTTTTTTGGCTATTTTAGCCTGGGCTTAAAAGTTTGGTTTGGGAAGGGCTTTTTGGTTTTTTTGGATTTTTTTTTGTGAGAGAGGAGTGTAATGATTATGGGTTGGATGTGATGTTTTGTTTTTTGTGGCTAAAAAAGCCTATTTTATCTTTTGTGGCTAAAATAACTAAAAAACCTGACTTTTTGACTTCCCAAACGGAGGCTTAGTTTAGAAATTGAATTAGTATTTTGACTTATTTAAGGAAATGGCCCGAAAAAGCCCCAAGGTTCATTCGTGGACATTCCCAAATACAATTGATGCCCGGGGTAAATCCCCTACAACCCGATCTCCACTTATCCTCACAATCCACGCTATTCAAGTTTGTACATCACACCCAACTACACCATTTCAAAAGGTACAACAACTTAAAACCATCAAACTGCAAGTCCACCCCTACACCGCACCACACCCAATCATCCTCGGAAAACTCAACTCCACCTCTTCCATGGCTTCTTCTTCCCCATTCTTGTTCTGTTAACACTCCGCAAACACATCTTCTCTCTCTATACATACACATATTTGTATATATAGATTGATCTGTAGATTCGAAGCTAGCTTGAACTGGTCAGCCATGGCGGGAGGTAACAAAAGGAGGTCCACCAAACCCACCACCCGAAAACCTGCTCTCTTCGTCGCCGGCGGTCTCTTGTCCGATTGGTCCCCAATTTATTCTACTCCCAAAGGTCTATATGTAATTGGGTATCTGATTGTTCTTTGTTTTGATTGTTCGATTTCCAAACCCTAATGGCGGAAATGGAAATTCGAAGTCTGTGTATGTGTGTAATTGGGTATCTGATTGTTGTTTGATTTGGTTGTTGGATTTGCAGGAAGAAACCCTAATGGTGGAAATGGGAATTCGAAGTCTGCTTTGAGATCTGGGAATTCTGATCGAGGGAAAGGTTCTGGGTCTACAAGCGAATCTCGGAAACCTAGAGGAAACGCTTTTGGTTACGTTTATCCAACTGTTGATTACCAGGTAAATGCTGATTTAAAGTCAAAGTTCCATTCTTTTTTGTGTGATTAGAATGAAATTGAGCTAGGGCTAAATTAGAGAAGCTGTTCTGACTGTTGGATTTGATTATTTTGGATGGATTCGGGACCCTTTTTTTATTTATTTATGGAAATGATTTCATTTTTTGTTGGATTTGATTAATTTGGTTTGATTTGGGGGATTTGTGATGGAAATTATTGTCATTTTGGATTCAAGTGTTTTTAATTTGAAATAAATGTTTTCAATTCCCTTTTCTAGTTGATTTTGCAGGTACATGCTGGTTTAGACTCTAAAATTTTGATTTTTTTCCGTTGTTGAACAGAAGAAGAGGTCTAACAGTTTAATTGCCAGGTCTAACAGTTTAATTGCCATATTGTCCAATGCATTGTCTTGATTGTTAAATTATATGGTTATGGGATAGTTTATGTTATTTTTGGGGATTCATTTTATGTTCTTTACGTTATACTATTAAACAAGCTCTGTTTGTAGCAGAAGTTGAATTGAGTTGGATAATTTGGGTGGAATATTCTAATGTTTTTTCAGGAAGGTTCACTTCCAAATGAGGGTAACAATGCGGATAGCAATTTGGATGAGTCACACCCTGAAGTTCTGGTTGATTCCAAGGAGACCCTGATTGTCACATATGAAGCCCAAACACCGTCTGTGGAACCCCAAAAGTCAGAATTTAGTTATGATTATAGTACGAGTTTTTCATTGGATGATAGCTCTCACAGAGGATTGGGGTTTTGTGCTGAAGAAGAAGCAACTCCAAGTGGTATTGGATCTTCATTGCAAATGGAAATGAAAGAAAGTGATTATTTCAATTCATCATCCTCTGAGGAGGAAATGGATGCAAATGTTAGTTATGTCCGTGAAGCAAGTACTAACTTGGTTGATGATTTGCTGGCTCAATCGTCATCTCCAGAGAAAAATCCAGGGTTCTTGTCTATTGGAGGCATGAAATTGTATACCCAAGATATTTTAGAAGAGGAGGATGATGAGGATGGAGAAGAGTTACTTGATGAGGAAAAATCAGAATCATCTGGTTCAGGGGATTCTTCAGAATTGTCTGAGTCTAACAGTGATGGCTCCAATGACACATCTGATAGTGATTCAGATATTGATGAAGAGGTTGCACTAGATTACTTTAAAGGAATTGGCAGGAGTGACAAAGTTGTAGACATCAAGCAATTTGTAGAACCGGTCCTTGATGTATCGGATGATGATGATAGTACTTCTGGCAGTTGCTTTGATGAGACTTTAAAGAAATTGAGTGGGATTTCTCTTCAGGATGCATCAAAAGAATATGGCTTGAAGAAACCACAATCTGGAAAGAAATACCCTGCCGAGGCTTCTAGACCTAGAGACACTAGGTATACTTCTTCATCTGCTTTGGATGATCTTATGCTTGTAAAGGATCCAAGAACCATTTCTGCAAGAAAGAAGAAGCATGTTGCTCGATTTCCTCATTCCTGGCCATCTGAGGCTCAAAAGAATAAAAATTTCAGAAACTTTCCAGGTAAAGAAGATAATTTATATAGAGTGTTTTTCGTTACATGCATAGTTTTATTTTGGCTATATAACAATTCAGTGCTGAACGAGTGAATATAAATTTAAAAATCCTATGAAATATAATTTGCTGCTGTGAATTTTTCTTGTATTTTTAAAATGTTGAATACACAGAAATGAAAGAGGGTTAGGGTCTGTTTGGTGTCATTTTTGTTCTTCATATTTTTGGAAACAAACACAATATGAAGTTTGAAAACATACATCATTTTCATATTTGTGCAAGACTAGTTTTTGAAAATTCATAAACAACTTTTTAATGTTTCCCAAAAAGTGTTTTGTGTTTAGAAAATTTTCTACAGAACTAATTTCGGAAACAATGTTCAAACAAGTTTTTTGTGTTTTGCAGAAAACGAAAATGATACCAAACAAGCTGTATCTTTTCTATTCCAGTTTCTTAATGGACTTTTGTTGTTGTTCAGGTATCATATGCTTAGTTTCTTAATTGTTTGCCCTTTGACCTCTCCAAGTCATAATGCTACAATACTAACATACTAATTCAAGATGATACGATCCATGTAATTAAGGTGAAAGATGATTTTTTTTTCTTTTTTCGACACAATCTTATTTTTTCAATGCACTTTATTTGCATATTTAATGCAATTGTTCTAAAAATATGGGGTTGTATTAAAGATTTAGGAGTGACATAATTCTAGGAATTTGGATTTGGACAAAGACCCATGGTCCAGGATGGCATCACCAATATGATGGATTCAGCAAGATGAATGTTATTTTCTGTGTACTTAATCTTGTAAATAGGTTGTTTTAAGAGACAAGAGCATGAATTAAGATTTTGGGAGTCTTGGAATCTTGAAATTGTAATTTTATCTATTTTTTCTTCTTTTTTATGAATCAGATTTTTACAAAGAGAGTAATATAAAATGTAAAAATAACCATAGTTGCAAGCTGTGGTAAACTCTCGTTGAGATTGTAAAATAGATCTATTTGTTGCCAGCGTAGATTTATTTCTTTCTTTTGTTGTGATCAGTCGGTCTATATGTTTTACTTATTAATAAATTAACCACCTGCCTTCAACTCTACTGCATATACTTTAGTGTATTATTTCAGGTGAAAAGAAGAAGCATCGGAAAGAAACTATTGCTTTGAAGCGTAGAGAGAGAATGATTCGTCGTGGTGTTGATCTTCAGCAAATAAATTTGGTAACAAAATATCATATTTTCATACTTGAAAATGAGTTGACATCTCTTTTGTTTTGCTACTGTTTCCGATAAAACTGTTTAGCGATCATTGGTATCATATCAAGCCTCTAAAAGTTAATGTTTAATTAATAATTGTTTGTAGTTCTTTTATTAATTTTATTTATTTATTGGTGTGTGTGGAAACAACATGGCTCCATGGTGAACAATTAATAGTTCTGTTGTTTGTTTTTATATTTATTTTTATTATTTTTTAAATATCACATTATCTTATTAAATTATTAGTAGAAAAAGATACATGTAGAATCATACAGTTACAATCTCATATCTATTGTGACCATTTACATCAGCTAGTCTTAAAATTGGGAAATTCTATTTGCACACTACCACATCCACCATACTCACTTTTGTTTTTTTGATTTTTGCTCAATACACACCTAATGGTTTCAAATATTCCCAAAATATCTCCATTTCTTCACTCAAACCCTAACCCTAACCCTAACCCTAACCCTAATTTCACCACCCACCACCACTGCTGCTACCATCCCCCTCCCGCTGCCAGCTCTGCATTGCCCCTCCTGCTGCCGCCATCCTAGTCCCCAGCCCCCATTCCCTCCGCCACTTGTTCCCCAGCTCCCACTCTGTTTGGCAAACCTTCCCCAGCCTCTTCCCCCTCCGGTGAACAACCCCCAGCCTTCCTCCCTCATTCCCACTGCTCACCATTGTGATTCCCACCCCCTGCAGCCCCCACAGTCGCAACGCCACCCTCACAATCATGCTGCCCACCCCCCACAGCCCACCCCACACTCCAGTGGGCACACTTCCAAGAGAGAGAGAATTTTAGGTTATGTCCAAAAGAGTAATTTGCTTGAGGGATACCATGGGAATAAGAAAAAAACGACGAATGGTGTGTATTGAGGGATATACTGGTGTGTAAATAGAATTTCCCTTTAAAATTGATTTCATGAACCATGTAAAGTACAAAATTAGCCCTTGAACCATATAGTAAAATTGTTTCAGGATTTTGTATGCATCGTTACGATGATTATAGCTTAGAGGAATGCACAATATAATTTTTCAGCTTGAGCTTTATCAACTATGAACATATTCTCTTCTATTGACTTATGACTTCTGTTTTGGCAATCAAAACTTGCTTAATTAGTCTGTATTCTGTGATGTTGTTTTATTTTATTTTGTATATCTATACCTTTTCTTTAAGTTTCTCCATCTCTTTGGAAATCAATAGCATTTTACCTTCTTGAAGGATTTCCAATTTTATTTATTTTTAGCCCTGTCCTTCAATATGAGTAATCAAATTGGTGCATTTCAGTGAATCCTCCAATAAAACCTAAAAAAAAAATCAGTGACATCTTAGTGGCTTTGAATTGCAGAAATTGCAACAGTTGGTTTTGGATGGAGTAGATATGTTTTCATTTCAATCTATGCACTCCAAGGATTGTTCCCAGGTATGAGATTTCAATTTGTCTCTGTGTTCTGCAGTTCACAACTAACTACTGTTTTGGTTTGTTTTTTGTTCTGCCCTTGTCATGGGCTGACCAACCTTCCCAACCCAATCTGAAAAAAAGAGGAAAACATTGCATCACTTGTATTTTTTGTTTACTGAAGAAGTAATTTGCATATGCAAGATTGGCCTATCAGCTCTATTATTGCTACAATGTAGAAAGTGTTCTTGGATTTTAAAGAATAATAACTTGTAGGTAATCAGATGGTATAGTTTATAAGTGGAATATTGATATGACAAGTAATCTTTTTGTCACTTTAACCATGTCTAATGTTTCAGTGTACTGTAACCGAGGTTGCATTGCTCGTACTATAACAATTGCGTTGTCATCGGGGTTGATTGTATGCCGTTTGTACTGTAACTACTGTATTTTCATTTTGATTGAAACTGTCTGCTCATTTTGGTTGGCCCAAACACATTATAAAATCCTGTTTCTGATTTTCTACTTCTGTGATCTGAATTCTCAGAAGAAAAGAACAAAAGAAAAGTTCTGATGTTAAGATTCAATATGTGGGTTCTCCCTCTCTCACATAGTTTTGTTTCTGCAATCCTTATTGCACTGGGGAACTAATTTAATACGAAGAACATCTTATGTACATATGCTCCCTAAAAATTCCATTCTCAAGTTTGGTGTCAGCATGAATAGATGGCCTTTTGATTTAGTGCAATTTTTACAGATGTTTGGTGTGCTTTGGACCTGTATAATGTTTAAGATTCGTATGTTGATACTAACTAGTTTTGAATACATTTAGGTGCGAAGAATAGCAGCAATTTATTGCTTGCGGAGTGATTGCCAAGGTTCTGGAAAGAAAAGGTAAACAAAAGATGTTAGGTAGTATGTTATTCTCTATGTACACTAAACCTATTTAAGTTGTTCGTGATTTGGAAAATGATGCTGGATTCAGTTTCGTGCTCTGCTATTGAGAGGCAGCCTATGGTGTTTTGCCATATGATAAAGAGTACTGATTCAAAATTTATGTTCGATAACCTTGGATTGTCATCCATCAGTAGACATGTTTTCTTTTTGTCTTCTGTATTATTTTCATTTTTTCAAATTATATATATGTAAATATATTCATGACCTGCTGTTTTTCAGATTTATGACAGTGACGCGAACAGTACACACATGTATGCCATCTTCCATTGACAAGATTCGGCTAGAGAAGGTATTTATGTTGATGTTCTTTATTATCCTGCTCTGAGAGTTTTTAAAGTTGCAATTTTCTCTCCTCATTTCATTACACCTCACTCAAACCTATTGGAGGTCTACAAATTTTCAGCTGATAGGAGCTGGTGATCAGGATGCTGATCTTGCGGTCAACGATATAAAACCAGTTAAAGGAGATAAAAGCAGAGGTAAGAAGGCTGCAAAGGGCAGTAGTGGCTTTAGCCCACTAGAACCTTTGCGATCCTCCCAAAGCAAGTCGCTCAAGAACATGCCTAATCATCGTGGCAGTAGTGAAGCAAGCAAGAACAAAAAGAATGGGAAAACAGGCTCATATGCTCAAAACCCCGTTTCTTTTGTCTCAAGTGGTGTAATGCAATCTAATACAGTAGAGATCAATACCGTCGTGTCAAAAGAGACGAACGATACTTGCAATGAAAAAGGCAAAGGTGTAGAAAGTTCAACAAGCTATGGTGCTTTTGAGTTGCACACAACGGGTTTTGGATCAAAAATGATGGCGAAGATGGGATTTACAGAAGGGCGTGGACTGGGAAAGGATGGTCAAGGTATGGCAGAGCCCATTGAGGTGATTCAACGACCTAAATTGCTTGGTTTGGGTGCACAAGCCGCTGAAACCAGTGGTAACTTGTCAAAGAATGAAAATAGGCAGTTTGGAAAGAACGAAACCAGTGGTAACTTGTCAAAGAAAGAAAATAAGCAGTTTGGAAAGAATGAAACTCAAAGATTTGCATCTTTTGAGATGCATACCAAGGGGTTTGGATCGAAAATGATGGCAAAGATGGGTTTCGTGGAAGGCATGGGCTTGGGAAAAGATTCACAAGGTATGGTTAACCCTCTGGTTGCTGTCAAGTTTCCCAAATCCCGAGGCCTGGGTGCCAAAGGTTAGGTATTTATATTTGTTGGAAAAATTCTTCCTTGCTTTATGTAATTTTAACCTGTGGTTGATAGTTTACTTGCATGTAATCTTTACCCAACTTGATGTTTGGCTGATCATTTGACATCTTTGGTCATTAATATTTACATTGTTGTATTCAAAACAGCTTTTTAGTCTCAGTTTCTTTTGCCCTTTGGCATTAGGGTAATCATAAATTTCTTTGTTTTGTGTTATGTTACATTAGGGGTGTTTGGGAACCTAGATTTGGGGCTAAAATAGCCTCAAAAACAATTTTAGCCTAAAAGCTCTTAAACCAAAAGTTTTTTTTTTTTTTTTTTAAAAAAAAAAAAGGACCGGCAGTGGCTGTCACTGTGACAATCCTACCACTGTCACAGTGACAGGTAGCTAAATTACAATTTTACCCCTTCAAATTAATTTTGAAAAATGTGAAGTTAGGGATAAATTTGTCATTTTAACTGCAAATATTATTTCAACACATTTTTCAATACACCAATTCAAATAAAAATCCATCCTATCTTCCCAAATACAAAAATTAAAATAACCTATTAAAATAGTCAAAAAAATCTCTAAAATAGTCACTCACATTAAATCATATGGTATTTATTTGTTAACATATGATCTCTTTACCCTTTATTCTTCCCCCAAGATTTCCTTCCATACTTGGGCAAGAGTGACAGTGGCATGAAAATGACACAAACCAAATATGATTTTTCTTATAATGTCACAAATCAAAATATCTATAGATGATCTCTTATAATCAACTGTTTTTGAATTTTTTTTTTTTTTTTTTTTTTTTTGGGTTCGTCTAGTCGAGTCAAAGCTAGAAGGGTTAGGACATTTGAATTTTTTTCTAAAAAAGTTTCACGAAGGACAAAGAAAAGTACTAAAATGGCTCATTTCAAATGAACTAATGTTATGTTTGGTACATTAGAATGAAGTGAAATGAAATGAACATTTTATCAAAATATTTAGTTTCATATTTAGTTCACTCAGGCTTCGTTTGGGATACACATTTGGATTAAAATAGTCATATAGGACAAAATTGGTTATTTTAGCCAAATAGAATAAAATGTCACATTTAATCCATAATCATTTATATTTTTTTTCACAAAAGTTTAAAAAGTTAAAAAGTTTATCGAGACTTTTTAGTCCCAAGTTCAAATAATCAAAAAGTTAAAAAGTCAACTTACATCCTAAACGAACAATAAGAAAATGATAGAAAATATGTTATAAATGGAATTATTATTACCATCATTATAAAAGAATAATCATTTTATAAGGGGCCTTCCTTTATACACCCAGTGGGGGTTGACCCCCAGTGACGTGGGGCACCCCCACTGGTCAGTTTTTCTTTTCTTTTTTTTTATTTTTATTTCAGTCCAATCCCCCAGTGCCACGTGTCACTGGGGGTCACTAGGGGTAAGGAATACTGGGTGTAGAAAGCATTTTGCTTTTATAAGAAGATTAAGAAATGATTATTCATTTCACTTTTGATTTTTGATAACTTATGCTAAACATTAAAATGAGAGCTTATTGTATCAAACTTTTGAAGCATTGAAGCCTTTGACGTCAAGGATTTTTTTAGATTTTCTTGATGGGCCTTAGGCGCCGGGTTAAGTGCTCTTGGGGTTTGGGATTTGATATTTGCTATTTGCTATTTGCTATTTTGGTGGTTTTTTTGATAGATTTATTTTTGTCTTAGTGAATTTTTATTTATAAAAAGATTAAAAACTTTAAGCTCATAGATTTTACTCAACGAGAAAAATTGGACAATTAATTTTTTTTAATTTCAATTTTTTTTTTTAGAAAAGATAAAAATAAGTCAAAAATAGTAAAAAAAATTATACTAATTTTGGCTTTTTAAAATTTTTTAATAGAAATTTTTTTTTTTGCTTTTGAAAGTCTTCTACATAAGCCAGATGAAAAGGTAAGTTTGATATAATTTTAAAAAAAATGTCAAAAGATTAAAAATTAAAAATTCCTTAGACAACATGTTGCCTGTACATGCAAGAAACGGTGGCTATTATGCGGGATGTGGAACTCGTTTCGGGTCCTATTTTCATAATTTGAATCATTCTAATTTTAAAAAATATCGAGAAAAATATAATTATAAAAAATTAAATTAATCGGATATTAGCAATCCTTTCATCAAATTACATTTGTATTCAATTTGATACATACATATTTATTTTTCTATATACAGATGTGATTTTCATCAAATCACATTTGTATTTAGTTTGATACATATATATTCATTTTTTTTATTATTATTATATACAGATGTGCTTTGATGAAGGAATTATTGATATCTAATTAATTTGATTTTTTACTAATATATTCTTCTCGATATTTTTTAAAATTTGAACAATTCAAATTATTAAAATAAAATTCAAAATAAGTCCCACGAAACGTACAACAGTCATCACTGTGCATCAAGCACAACAGTGATTCCAAATCGGCACGGGGTGCACGGATGCTGGAGTTAAGCCAAAAGACTTGGGATGCTCGTTGTGCGGTCTTAGGTGCATGAAAGTGAAGGAAACTCTTTTGTTTCACTTTTAAGATCTGTTTTTTTTTTTTAATTTATTTTTAAAAATAAAAATTTATTTGATAAAAATAAATATTAAAAATATATTTTTGAATTTATTAGAATAATAAATTTTAGAGAATATAATGTATGAGTTTATTTGGATTTTGTATGTGCATTTGTTGGAATTTTTATTGCAAGTCTCTTGAATGGAAGATAAAGGGTTGAAATCAGTTGGTTGTAATGAGTTGACAAATTTGACAATTTATTTTATTATATTTTATTTTATTTAATAATTCAAGTATTCCGGCCAACTTAGTCCAATTGGATTTGCGCTCTCTTGTATTTGGACATTAAGAACTAATTTCTAAAGGTTTTAAAGTTAACAATCGGACAAATATCCATTGATTCCTTAGTAGACCTATACCTGAGATCTTGAATCTTATTTTAAAATCTTTGCTAAATGTTATGTTAAATTAAGCACAAGATACTATTGTCAAAGTTTAACAGATCAATTGGCATATACATTGGAGCTCTTTGCATTGGAACAGTAAAGATTTGTATACTATATTCAAAATATATCCAAAAAAAATAACGTGCCGTTCTGATTTAACTAATGTATAATGAGATTTGTATTAGAATCACACAATAAATATTCTTGATATATTTTTGTACATGAATTCTGTATACATAACATTGCTCTTGTTAGAACAACTCTAACAAATTAATGAAAATACATAGAGAATAATTAGGAGAAGAAGAAAAGAAGAAAAAACTTCTATTCCAAGGAAGTGTAATGTTTGTTTATTGCTCCTGGTAAGCTTTCTTCATCTGACTCGTACAATGTACTTTTCAAGTTTCCATCTAACCTTTTTTCTTTTCTTTTCTTTTTAAAATATATATATATATTTTTTTCTATTAATATATTAATTTTTATATAAGGATGTGATTAGATGTTCTTTTTTACACTGAAACTACCTTCATTATGGTAATGTTTGGTATGTTTGGTGTAGTTCATAATTTTTTTTAAATTTTATTAAAAATTAGTGTTATTATTTAATGTAATTTATGCTTATAACTTATAAATTAAAATAACTTAAATAAATTTAAAAAAAAAAACTACTTATTAAAAGTTAGAGACGAAATGCTTTTACCTCCTTTTTTTATAATTATTAATTTTCATCTAGCATGAAATTGTACCAAACAAATCCTAAGTTTCTAGTCTTGAGGGATTCACAAAATTCCATGTTGGGTATCCAAAAAGAGGTCTACGTATTTAATTGGAGGCCAATTTTGTTTTTGTTTTTGTTTTTTCAGAGGGTGGGTCCAATTTTGTTTAAGGAAAATGCCTCCGACTCCCTGTGGGGGTATTGGGGGTCGCGTGTGATTGGTGAAAAAAAAAAACTGTTAATTATTTTTATTTTTTTTCGGCCAATGTGGAGGCGACACCTCACTGGGGGTTGTCAGTGGGGTCGCCCCACTAGGTGTAGGAATCATAGCCGTTTGTTTAATGTGTGCAATAGTGGACTTCACAATATTAAATGAGATCAACACATTTTTAATATAAAATCTGTTACTTTAAACGAATCAAATTTTACATTTTGTTCTCGCACACCCCTAGAATGCATAAACAAATTTATTTTCATCTAATCTTACAATAATGTTCTGGATCCCTTTTCCCTCCCACCCTCCTTGACTCCCTCTTAACATGATTAGCCAATTTTTTTTTTCTTTTTTTTTTCCTTCTCTTCCAATCACCACTCGCCACGTGTGTGTGAAGTGGTGGGGGTGGTGATTGGAGAGAGTCTCAATCATGACCCCTAATCTTATTTTAGTAATCCTATAAAATAGAGGATAATTTAACCCCACAACTAGGCTAGGTTTGGCAACTGGCCCTAATATATGTCAAACTCGCCTTTGTAGTTGGCATAAAAGTTGACTTTTTTATTCCAAAAAATAAAAATAAAATCAAGGTAGTTATATTAAAAGTTTTTTGGTGTAGGTTTTTTCGTACACAAAATTCTCACTATTTTAAAAATGAGATGTATTAGAAATTTTTTTTTTAAGTATTTGTATTTTTATTAATCTATAACATATATTTTATATATTGTAATAAATTTTATTATTTAGACATTTGATTCATCAAATCCTCATTATCCATATTTAAAATATTTTATGAATAATTTTATCCTTACAAAGAGCAATTTAATGATGTAAACATTCATATTTTACAGTATAAATATTCACACTGACAGTATGAATGTTCAAATTACGGAACATTCACACTGTCAATGTGAATTTTATTATTAGAGGTGTTTGGTAACTATTTCACTCATAAAATTTATTGAACTATAAGAAAATAATTTGGATTAAGTAAAATATAAATAGGTGAAGAAGAATTTATGAATAAATGTCCCATTTTAAAATTTTGCACCTTATTTCTCAATAATTTATAATTCTCCTAAAATGTTTGACTTAAAAATTTTACTCCCTCCATCCCATCAAACTTTTTTTGGTAGCATAATTATTGCATTTTAAAAAAATTAATTTTTCAAAATTAACCTTTGATAGTACATTTTTTAGGGAATATAAATGTCATAATTGTACTTTTTATGTTGTTAATGAATTTAAAAGAATGGCAAAATAGAAAATTTATATTATTTTTGTACTTAATTTTTGAAAAGAAACTAATATTTTTGAACAATGAAAAACGGAAAAAGGGACTAATATTTTGGGACGGATGGAGTAAATTATTTGATTCACTTATTTATTTATGTTTTTGCTTTTTGGTTCGGCAATTAAGGCTTTTTAGGTTTCGTTGGCATAAAAAGCCTGAATTAAAATAGTCACAAAAAGATAAAATATGTTATAAAGCTAATAAAACAAAATATTACATTCAAATCATAATCATTTTATTTTTTCTTTCACAATAGTGAAAAAAGCCAGAAAACCTATTTCAAATGAGGTTTTTTAACCCCAAACTAAAATAGCTAAAAAATAAAAAAGCTAAAAAATTAACTCATATCCCAAATGAAGACTTATTTAAAAACTGTTGACCTTATTTATGAGTTTTAAAATTTTTAATAGAAAGTTGGCCTACTATGAGACCTTAGATTGTAAAAAGTGAGCTTTGATGGTCCATTATTTAAAAGATACTTCCCTCTAGGTTATTTTTCAACGACGATAGAATCTCAAATTAGAATCGGAATTTTATTAGTAGGAATTTTGATTTGAATTTTTTGGATTAAGTTTTTTGAAAATTGAATTTTTTAGTTTTCGTATTCTTTTGTTTTTAGTGAATATTTTTTAAATTTTAAACATTTTTTTTTATTAGTTAGATGTATCTAAAAAGTAAAAAATTTGTGAAAAAATATTTTAAAAAATTAATAAATACATAAAAATACAAAAAATGTACTAAATTCTTATATTTTTTTTGTATTTTTGGTATTTAGAGAATTTTTAAAAGATTTTTTTTACAATTTTTTTACTTTTTAGGTGTATTTATGTTAGGAGTGTCTAAAAAGTAAAAAAATTGCTTAAAATATTAAAAATGTTCAGTAAAAATAAAAAAAATGAAAAATAAAAATGTAGAATTTTCTGAGAAATGAAAACAAGCAAACTTAAAATCTATGGAGTATGATTTTGAATGTGTAAATGAAGGGCTTATTTGGGAAGCTAGTTAAAAATTAAATTTTGACTTTTAACTTATTTTATGTTATATCATCTCTCACATTTTTTATTTTAAAAAATATATATATAAAAAAGTCACAAAAAAAATGAAAAAGTCAACTTTTCCAAAACACCTTAAAATACAATTTTTTTAATTAATGTAAAGTAGTAGGGTTTATCTTTTTAGGTGGGGTTATATTTTTTTGAATATAGGATTTACTGTTTTGAATCAATCAAATTCTATTTTGGAATTAAATTTATTCTATTTTGAAATTTCATTTACTGAAGTGATTTTTTTCATAATGGAGAAAAACACAGGGCTTGTTTGGTTTGTTTTTGGAAGAGTTGTTTTTGAAAAAAAATTTGGGGAGAGAATTTAGAAATTTTTTTGGTTTGTTTGGTTATATATTTTGGGAGAGTTATTTTTTTGGAAGTTTGGAATAATTTGATTTTTTAAGAGAATTTGAGTAGATGTGTGTGAGAGAAAAAGTGATTGAGAAGGAGAGAGGAGAGAGAAAAAGTGATTGATTGATGTGTAAGAGAGAGAAAATGATTTTGAAATTTTTTTGAAAAAAACTCAAACCAAATCATTTTTTAGAAATTTTTTTCTAAAATTCATCTCCCAAATACAAACCAAACATACAATTGCTGAGGCCATTACCTTGTACGGGTAAAGAGTATGGAGATGGATCGGTGATGATGCTTTGTGTGAGATCTGATCTTATATGTATGACTTATTTTGTGTAATTTTTTTTAAATTAAAAGTTGATAATTAATTTTTTTTTTCAATTTTTTTTTGAAAATTTGTGTTAGACTATTTGTACAAAAATAGTTTAAATAAATTTTTTTAAAAAATTGATTATCTAAAAACTGATGGAGAGATATTTTTAAGGGAGAGTTTTACCAAGTGGACTTATTGACTGATAGATTTTATGATAATTAATAACATTTTTTATCATACACTATTAAAAATTTGTGTTAGCTATTTGTCCAATAGGTCTTATAAGAATTGATAGCATTTTGAAAATTGTCATAAAAAATGTCACTAATTATAAATTTTAACGATAGTTAAAAAAAATCATTACAAAAAAAGACACTAATTTTCAAGTTTAAGTGGCAGTTTAAAAAATTAGTCACAGAAAAAAGTCACTAATTGTAAGTTTTAGCGACAATTTATTAAAATTGTGATAAAAAAGTCACTAATTATCAATTTTTTGTGACATATTACAAAAATTATTTTTAGCGACGATTATATTAAGACTTATTTTAAATAAAATTTGATAAAAATTAAATCTAACTATTAAAATCTATTAATAATTTACCTTATTTTAAACTTTTACTCTCTAATTATTAAATTTCAACTTATAAGAGCAATCCTTCTAACACAAACCCCAAAATAAATAAATAAAAAGTCATAAGCAATCCGCGGTAGAATTAATCCAGTGAAATACATGCAAACAAACGCCGATCTTTGAATATATATATATATATTTTGTGTAAGTGTGTTTTATTTTTTAAGATGTTGCCCCATCTTTATACATTACCTAAAATTGAACTAGATTGTTCTCTAGAAAAGGAGTAGGAGCAAAGTTAGAGGCAAAGCTTAGCTGTTAAAAGGTAACTAACAAAAAGAAGTAAAGGGACACTATTGGTCAAAGCACATCGCAAATTGTTAATTACTTAATGATGGGTGACTTTTTTAATTAAAAAGTTAAAAGTTATTAAAAAAATTAAAAAATTAAAGATTTTTTTATTTTTTTATTTTTTACATATCATTTCGTAAAAAGTCAAAAAATTATTTTAAACATACTTTTTTTTTTTTACATCATATCTTAGCTAAAAAACCAAAAAATTATTAAAAAAATCTATTCCCAAACGGATTGTCTTCATGAACTTTCTTATTCTTTGTCATTTTTATAAATGATTGTATTTGGGAGAAAATCAAAAGAAATAAGATAAATTCATTATTAAGAATAGAAGATAAGAAATAATTTTTAAAAAAAAAAATTGTAAATGAATCGAGTTGAATTATAGAACCAAATTATAGGCTTGGTTTGGGAAGTGAATTAGCTTTTTGACTTTTTGACTTTTTTGACTATTTTAGCTTAGGGCTAAAAAGCCTGGTTTGGGAAGGGTTTCTAGCTTTTTTAGTTTTTTTGAATTTTTTGTGAGAGAAAGAATGTAATGATTATGAATTAGATGTGATATTTTGTCTTATTGAAACATTTTATTTTTTGTGACTATTTTAGCCCCAAATCCACTTCCCAAACAATGACACAGTAAGTTAGCCTTTTTATATTGTATCAAACTACCTGTAATTTATTTGACTTCAAAATTTAGAGAAATTTAAGTTGTGTGTAAATTTGACTTATTTTATATAATGAATCAATTTTTAATGAGTTAATTTTAATTTATTTAAATCAAATATTCTTTTAAATTATAAGTAAAAATTGTACCAAATATTAAGCCTACAATTTCCCAAAATAAATATCTATAGTCATTAGTCGTCTTTTGGGAAAAGCTAAAATAGTTTGGCTTTTTGACTTTTTGACTATTTTAGGCCTCGTTTGGCAAGAGGCTTTTTTAGCCAAAAAGTCAAAAAGTTATTAAAAAAGTCAAAAAGCCAACAACCCATACCAAAAAGTCAAAGATTCCCTTTTCTCTCTACTTTTTGCACATCTTTTCATAAAAAGCCAAAAAGTCATCCCAAACATACTAGTTTTTTTTACATCACATTTTAGCCAAATAGCCAAAAAGTTACTAATTAGCCTGTTCCCAAACGAGTCTAACTTTTTTAGTCTCGTTTGGTTTTTATTTTTGACTTTTATGAGAGAAAAAAATGTAATAATTATGATTTGGATATAATATTTTATCTTACTAACTTATGTAGTCAATTTTGTCTTTTGTGTTTTTTTAACCAAAAACCAAAACCAAACATATGTGTAAGAAAATCGGTTTCACAAGACTTGAGGTTATTGGAAAAACACCAGACTTGTAAATCGGTTTCTCACTAATTGAGGTTACTGGAAAGACACCAGACTTGTAAGAAAAATCAAAAGTGGTTTTCATTTTCTATCTATAGTCCCACAAGAAACTTCACAAGGAAGAATTTGTGTAATTTCAAATGTTGGCTATTACCTAAAATAATTGAATATGAAGAAAGAACAATGCAATTCAATTTTCACAGCATTACACTAAGGAAAAGTTTTGATAGATCCTTGACAAGGTGTGCTAATAAGGGAACAAATTTCCTTTAATCCTAAATTAGATGGTGCCGTTTGGGTCTGTGAGGTTTATCACAGGTTTCATTTTGATAATACGTGCTGTTCAATTTGTAAATCCTTTTCGTATATAGCACTTTTATAAGAAAAAATTAGATCGATCTGATAATTGTAGAATGTTCAATTTTTCACGTTTGTTTTCAAAAAAATAAATGATAAATGTATTTTTTAAAATAGACCATCTATTTTTTTAGTGACAAATGCTATAAAGTAAAGAGGTTACGATTATTGGATCAATCTAACTTTTTTTTAGGGTTGATATATACAAAAGATCCTATAAAATGAATGGTTTAAATTATTAAAATAGGACCCGTGATAGATCTACGAACCCAGACAACACTCTTCAGTCTAGACTAGAGGGAAGCATAGCCTGTGAATAAAACACATTTGGATTAGTTCAAAACTTACATTTGGATTAGTTTAAAACTGTGGAGCTCACAAGTTTAAGTGGGTTGATGTACTTTTTAAATATAAAATTCAAAGTTTTGGACCATTGAAATAGTGTCATTTGTAAATAAATTTATTTTTTATTTGACTAGCCTTGCTTTAAAAAAATATATAATTAGCTCTTCAAATTTGCTATAATTATATTGATATATTTTTAAGTAAAAATGAGGCAAGCAAAGGTAACGCTAATAGTGCGCAAACACATGAATAAAATTAAGGATAGAATACGCATTTGTTATAAAAGATATGCATGAAAATATTGTTTTTCATCAATGTGACTAAAGAATGACGGATGAAAGGGTACATAATTATATATGAATCAAAATTTTAAAGGAGCATAACATAACTATATCAAATTTATGCAATTCAATATATTTTTTTAAATTGGATAAATTATACTAACATCTATTGAGGTTTCTGTTTAATACAGATCCTCCTCACGTTTGAAAAATTACACTTATCCCCTATCAGATTAAAATGACATATTTACCCTTTAACCTTTATACATATAAAATGATAAAATAATACTGATATTTTGTTCATGTTATTTCAAGAGAAATAACAATCATCTTTTTTTATTTAACTAATAAAAAAATAAAAAAATAATTTTTATTGAATTTTTTAATATTTTAAGTAATTTTTATTTTTGTAGATACACCTAATCTAGATATATTTAAGAAGTATAATATTTTGTATTTTTTTGTTAAATTCACCAAATACAAAAACATACAAAAATTCAGTAATACTGTAATAAATGTGAATGACGGTGTTTGGTAATACTGTAACAAATGTGGGTGAATAGACGAAAAAGAAAAATGATAGTGGAAATAAAAATGAAAAATTCTATTCATATATAAAAATTTATACAAAAAATATCATAAAAATGTTGTGATGGTGATATTATTGTAAATATAAATCATGTTTATCGGTGTTTTGTTTTAAAGTGAAATGATTAAGCTATATCATTGTATTTGAAAATTTTATATAAAATTTATATTTGTATATCATCACTCGATAAGAATATGTTTGGGTAAAATTTAATGATTAGAACTGGTAGAATGTAATCATGATGATATAAAGAAGAAATAATAGGAAAAATGGCAAAAATGGTCATTTAAAAAATTCTACAATATGATATCAGCAATTCACGGGATAATTTATAATGAAATTACAAATCTCAAGAAAAAAAATATAATTTTTCAAACGTAAAGAGTGAATTTGTATTAAACAAAAATTTTAGAAGGTGTCAGTTTAATTTACCTTTTTAAATTTTAAAAGAAATTAGTATAATTTACCATAAATTAAGGAAGATGGCATTCGCATTTAGGGAGGTTAGTTCTCCCACCCTCACATTCATTGTCCTGTCCTGCACGAGTTTTCTCTACCACCACTTCCTTCCTCCACTCTATTCTACTTCACTTTCACCTTAATAATATTTATCAAATATGATGATACTAAAATATTTTAAGTGATTTTTTATATTTTTTTAGATATATCTTATTTAGATATATTTAAAAAGAAAAAAATATTTTAAAAAATCAATAAATATATAAGAATATAAAAAATATACTAAGGCCAAGTTTGACATCTCTTCAAAAAGTTAAAAAATCAAAAAAAATAAAAATAAAAATTATCACTATTCACAAAAAAAAAATATTCAAAAATTAATTTTCCAAACCAAGTACAACTTAGTGATGTAAGCAATCACTGCTGTGCGGTATGTGGCGAACAAATCTGATCAGATTGGGTGCAATTGAACACACTGTTGTTCGGCTCGTAGGGGCCCATCATGGGTCCCGTTTTGATAATCTGAACTGTTCAATGTGTAGAACTCGTCGATTACTATGTATTTGTAAAAAATCACGTTAATCGGATATCGATAATTATATGATCAAATCAGTTTTGTATAAAAAAAATGGATGGTGTTATAATTAACGATGGAAAAAAAACAAATCTGATAAAATAGCTATCGATATCTGATCAACGTGATTTTTTATAGGTATATAGTACTCGACGAGTTCTACACATTGAAACGGTTCAGATTATCAAAATGAGACCCGTGATGGCCCCCACGGGTCAAACAAAACCGTTCAGTGCAATGCCCAAACATTGGTCAATAATTCCTTACCATCAATTCAATTGCACAGATTGTATGGCTGCCAACCCACATTTCTAATCTTCTCCTACACACTTCTTTATACAATTTTTTAATACACATTTTTCCATTAAAAAGTCAAAAAATTAACCCAAACATTCATATTTTTTTCCTCAACTTTTTAGTCCAAAAAGACAAAAAGTGCACTTATTTAGGACACCCCAAACAACCCCTAAATTTTCAATTTTTTTTTTTTATATTTTTGATATTTAGAAAAAATTTCAATTTTTTTTTTTAAAATATTATAATTTTTAAGTATATTTATGTTAGATGTAAATAAAAATTTTAAAAAAATGTTACTAATATTAAAAAAAAATATGAAAATAAAAAATTTTAATTTTCTAAAAAAGTAAATTTGAAAATTCAAACCAAATAATCTGAATAACATTAACAGGGGCATGATGGTCATTACGGGCATAGATAGAGCAATATAACGGGAGCTTCTATTTACACATCTAACTTCCCCTCTTTGCACACACCTCATAAAAATTATTTTTATTATAAATTTTTTTTCAAGTGAAATTACTATTATAGACATCAAATAAATACATTCGGAAGTCTACTTCCGAACCAATTACTTATTTTCGGAAGTCTACTTCCGAACGAATTATTTATTTTCAAAAATCTACTTCCGAACCAATTGCTTATTTTTAAAAATCTACTTCCGAACCAATTATTTTATTAAAAAAGATGTGTAAAGAGGGGAATGGGTGTGTGTAAATAGAAGCTCCCCAATATAACGGTTGGCTCATCATCCACCACCACCGACGACTCACGATATAAATCTTGGCCACTGTCTTTCCAGTTACTCTGATTCTCTCTCTCTACATTCGTATAGAGAGCTCTACGATCGGCGTTACATCGCATTTCTCATTACACACAGTGTGTTTTCTCTCGCAATAGGTCAGTTAGATCTGTGCTTCTTTTACGTTATCTTCATATAAACACTTTCTCTTTTCTCTGTAATTTTCTTTCTTGTCAATGCACTGCTTGCCATATTCAATTTGATCTGATCTGAACCTTACAAACCTTAGGAAATCTCTGAAACTTGATACCCACATTGAAACTTTACTGATTTCTGCCTTTTTTCTGATCTGGGTTATCCAGATCTGACACAAAAATCACCCAAAACACTCGTCGAAAATGGACTTCTTTGATCAGTTCAAGATCTGGGTTTTGTTTGTTTGTTTGATATCTCAATTGGGTCATGGTTTTTATCTTCCGGGTAGTTATCCTCACAAATATGGCATTGGTGATGCCTTATCTGTGAAAGTGAATTCATTGACATCAATTGACACTGAAATACCCTTTAGCTATTATAGTTTGCCCTTTTGTAAGCCCCAAGAGGGTGTCAAGGACAGTGCCGAAAATCTCGGTGAGCTCCTCATGGGGGATAGGATTGAGAATTCCCCATACCGGTTTAAGATGTATGCCAATGAGACAGAGATCTTTCTCTGCAAAACCAATGCCTTATCCGCGGATGAGTTTAAGATCTTGAAGAAGAGGATTGATGAGATGTATCAGGTTAATTTGATTCTTGATAATTTGCCTGCGATTCGTTACACCAAAAAGGAGGGTTTTTACTTGCGTTGGACCGGGTATCCAATTGGTGTTAAGGTTCAAGATATGTATTATGTGTTTAACCATTTGAAATTTACGGTTCTTGTTCACAAGTACGAGGAGCCCAATGTGGCTCGTGTGATGGGTACTGGGGACGCCGTTGAGATGATCCCAACGAATAAGAAGTCTGAATCTGAGGAACCGGGTTACATGGTTGTTGGATTTGAGGTGGTCCCTTGTAGTTTCCAGCACAATATTGAATCTTTGAAGAACTTGAAAATGTATGATAAATACCCATCTGCGATTAAGTGCGAATCAGGTGCAGTTGCTATGGCTGTGAAGGAAAATGAGCCTGTCGCCTTCACCTACGAAGTCACATTTGTGGAGAGTGATATCAAATGGCCATCAAGATGGGATGCTTATTTGAAAATGGAAGGAGCAAAAGTCCACTGGTTCTCAATCCTCAACTCTCTAATGGTGATTACATTTTTGGCTGGAATTGTCCTCGTGATCTTTTTGAGGACGGTTAGGCGTGATCTGACTCATTATGAGGAGCTCGACAAGGAAGCTCAAGCCCAGATGAACGAGGAGTTATCCGGGTGGAAACTTGTCGTAGGTGATGTTTTCCGTGCTCCAACCAATGCTTCGCTTCTATGTGTAATGGTTGGAGATGGGGTTCAGATTCTTGGTATGGCTGTGGTGACCATATTGTTCGCAGCCCTTGGATTCATGTCGCCTGCTTCTCGTGGGGCCCTCCTCACAGGTATGCTGTTTTTCTACTTGATTCTTGGAATTGCAGCCGGTTACGTTGCTGTTCGCCTATGGAGGACAATTGGGTGCGGTGACAAAACAGGATGGGTTTCAGTCTCTTGGCGGGCTGCTTGTTTCTTCCCCGGCATTGCTTTTCTGATTCTAACCACTTTGAATTTCCTTTTGTGGGGTAGTCACAGCACTGGAGCTATTCCAATTTCGCTCTTTGTCATTCTCATTTTGCTCTGGTTTTGCATATCGGTTCCCCTTACCTTGATTGGTGGGTACCTCGGGGCAAAAGCACCTCACATCGAATACCCTGTTCGAACCAATCAAATCCCTCGAGAAATCCCAGCCCAAAAATACCCATCTTGGCTCTTAGTCCTCGGGGCTGGCACTCTTCCATTTGGTACACTTTTCATTGAGCTCTTCTTCATCATGTCGAGTATTTGGATGGGTCGTGTGTACTACGTTTTCGGATTTCTCTTAATTGTTATGACGCTTCTCGTGGTGGTTTGTGCCGAGGTTTCTCTTGTTCTCACCTATATGCATCTTTGTGTGGAGGATTGGAAGTGGTGGTGGAAGTCCTTCTTTGCTTCTGGTTCGGTTGCCATATACATATTCCTATACTCTGTGAACTACCTCGTGTTTGATCTCAAGAGCCTGAGCGGACCTGTCTCTGCAACGCTTTACTTGGGATACTCGCTTTTCATGGTTTTGGCAATTATGCTCGCAACAGGCACGGTTGGCTTCCTTTCTTCGTTTTGGTTTGTGCATTACTTGTTCTCCTCGGTGAAGCTAGACTAGAAACTTGACGTCACAAAACCAGGGAACCGAGAATGAAACACAACATTTCTAATTGTTCTTACATATGTTCTTTTTCTTGAGTTTGTTGTTTCCTAGAAAACTCTTTTTTAAGGTAATATGAATAATATCATCTATTTTTGGTTTAATTCTTTGTTTGTTGGGAATCCTTAGTTGCATTCTGGGAAGATGGAGAGTGCTTGGTTAATTATAGATGTGATTTGGGGTTTTCAACATGTACTTGGCTCTGTTCAGATCCATATGGATTGGTATCAAAATAGTTGCTTTTCTTGAATTTATGGTTGTTTGTTTGTAGAGTTGTATTGGCTTGAATTGCTTATCCTTCAGTTTTCAACATGTACTTGGCTTAGTCGTTCAAAAAAAAAAACATGTACTTGGCTTAGAAGATCATGGTGTACAATGTACACACTGCATACTATATGGTAAGTTCTAAAATGGTATTGGGTACTATTTTATTGTGGTGACTTTGATTACGAGCAAATAGTTTTCAGTCGGGTCTTAAAATAATGTGTTCCGACACATCATAATTGATTATCTTGTTTTTATCACTTTTTAAAACAGTTGTGTCATTGTCAAATTAAGGTTAGGTTTGGCATAACCTATATAATCCATCTTTTTATCTTTTTATCTTTTTTTCATCACATCACCTCTCTATTTTTCTGCACATCTTTTCGTAAAAAGACAAAAAGTGCACTTTTTTAAGACACTCCAAACTAACCCTAATTTTCTTTTTCAAATAAGGAACTAATCGTGTTTATGTAGGCGATGATATAAAACAGTGAAGAAAATGCAATAATGATATAAAATAGTGACAATGAAAAATGCAATGATGATATAAAATAGTGACAATCTTTCTGATGTATCCAAAATATATATATATATATATATAATAGTGACAAAAATGCAGTGATGTTTAATATTATTTTTAATCATTATATTGCGCTAATGGATCAGTGTTACAAACCCTCTGATAAATATTTCTGGGTGGATCTCCATCAAGAGAAAGGGAGAGAGAGAGAGCAGATGACTAAACACACCTTGTTTGAAGGTCCCGAAAGAGAGAATTAAATGTGTATGCTTGAAAATGTTAAATGTGCAGTAATTTTGCAGTACCTAAACATAGACAAGCACAAGAAAATGAAGAGAGAGAAAGAAAAAAAAAAAAGAAAAAAAAAAAAAAGGTTTGGCTCATTGTGTACTGATGTGTATGCTTGAAAATGTGTTTAAATTTGCCAAGCTTCTGGCTTCTCTCTCTGAGGCTTTTTTCATATTAAGTCAATTTATCATCTTAATTTCCAAACTAGGCCTAGTTTGGACGGAATTTCCAAACTAAGTTAAAACGTTATTACAAATCACGCTTTCACTGTTTGGGGCCGAAAATTTGATGAACAATGAAAGCGCTAATTGAAACTACGCTTTTAATTAAGAAAGCGTGGTTACAAACCATGATTTTAACATAAATTTTTTTTCTGAAGAAAACGTGGTTCCAAACCACGCTTTCACTGTGCATGTGTTTTCTGAATAAAGCGTGGTTCACGCTTTCACTGTGCATATTGTTTAAGTTGTTTTTTGAAGAAAACGTGATTGTGAATCACGCTTTCAATGTTCACTACAAGAAGCGTGGATTGAAACCACGCTTTCACCGTTCACTACAATAAGCGTGGATTGAAACCATGCTTTCACTGTTCATTTAAATTTTTTGTATTTTTTAAAATTTTTTTTTTTTTTCTGTTGTCATTGTTTTGGTGATAATGTAATTCATTAAATTTTTTTTTTCTTTTGTCTTTATTTTGGGTTACAAGGTGTAATTCAGAAAATTTTTGTGTCTTTACTAAAGCCGTTTTAATGTAAATTTTTTTTGTTTTTTATTTTGTCTTTGTTTTGGGTTAGAAGGTGATAATGTAATTCATAAATTTTTTTTTGGCTTTACTAAAGGCGTTTTCATGTTAAATTTTAATTTTTTTCTTTTGTCTTTGTTTTGGGTTGGAAGGTGATATACATGCTCTACAGTCCGAAGCACACCCACACACTGTGCAGTTCGACGAACAACGACGAAAGGTGAGACGCGAAGAGCACTGTGGAGTAGGCCAAGAAGACGAAGGCCACCGCGAGAGCTGCAACAAGAAGGAATAAGAGAAAGATCTCAAATTTTGGTGACGTATTTTTTACATACGAATGGTACTTTTTCTGTTTTTTGCTATGTAATGTAACTTGTATGTAATTTGAATTTTGATTACGAACAGGAACTTATGTAATGTAAATATTGGGTTGGAGTTGATGTTATTGTGATTCAATTGGTTTCGCTTATTTCATAAGACTGATGTTGTACAACGAATGAATGATTGTAAAGGTTATTTGTTTTATTCAATTGATAGTGTAGTTTTTTGTAAGAATGAGAATGTTATTTGTTATATTCAATGAATAATGGTTACATTATTAGGTTCTCACAATTGAAAAGATGAACAAGTTAAGAGAATGTGTATTTCTTCTAGAATAAATTTTGTCAACATTTTTGTAATAAAACTTAATACATAATATACGAAGTCACTAATTTACTAAATACTCATACAGGCATGAAAACAACATAACTAAAGTTGCAAATGTAACAGTTTTCAATTACATAGGTAGTACAGACATAAGTCTCCCACAAAAATACATTCTGGACACCATGAACTGAACACACAATACATACATCCTAGACACCCTGAACTGAACACACAATACATAAACATAACAGTTAGACAGACAAATATTAGGCAGACAATTTGACAAACTCATTACGGAAACACTTAGTCTAACACAGACATTACATATTAATGCATGACCTAATATTGCCGAAGTGTAGACATTAACACCTAATTTGCGCTTAAATCGGCAGGTGGCTCAGAGTCTGAATAATCCGAAAGCTCAGCGTCAGAGACAAGTTCAGGATCCTCCATGATACCCTTGATAGCCCCAACATTTGGTTCTGTTCTGTTCTTCTGAGCATCCTTCTTAACTATGTATAGCTGCATATCACGGGCTAACCTACGGCGCATTTGAGAAATCTCACATTGTAGTCTTTCACATAGTCGATCAACATTATCAGGATCTTCCTTTTGGATCTCAACAGAACGTGCTTTTGGCATCTTCAGTCGATTTTCCTGACATAATCTTTCCATTTGCACTCGCTCTATAAATAGTGCGGGCCACTTGAAACGAGCAGC
Organism: Camellia granthamiana; assembly: GCA_036172215.1. Taxonomy (NCBI): domain Eukaryota; kingdom Viridiplantae; phylum Streptophyta; class Magnoliopsida; order Ericales; family Theaceae; genus Camellia; species Camellia granthamiana. The sequence goes on from CM069904.1 coordinate 119,856,235, forward strand.
GTCAGATAAACCATATCCTGTTTGATTGTCAGATGGCTCCATACATGAACCTCCTTGAACTCGATAATACTTGGGCATCAAAAAATGTCGCTTCCCAAACCTATCACGATAACCACAAGCATAATCTAAAACATGTATTCCCACTCCCTCCCATGAATCGTCTTCAGCATCGCCACATCCCCTTCCCTCTCCTCGTCGTGAACTGTCACCCCTTTGCAAGTTCCTACCACCTCTGCGATTCCCACTCCCTTCCATGAATCGTGTAGCCATGCTAATTTTTAAAACAAATGAATGATAATTTCGTAGGGCAAAATGAGTTGTAAGGTTGTGTCTTCACCTTTAGTCGTTTATATAGTTGGTTATGAGGCTTTAGAAAGATACCTCTGCATGACAATCCCACATATACGAACAAGGTATGAGTTGTCACTAGAATGAAAAAACAGAGAAAAGCAAATATTGTGTACCAAGTCACGTGACTTGACAATCCATTTGCATATACCGACAAAATAAGGGCATGCTCACTGTAAGGTAAATCAGTGAATTCACTGTTGCCATGTGACTTTCTGAATTGAGAATCCCATATTTATCAATAAGAGATGAGTTGTCACTGTAATCCAAAAATCGAGCAAAAAATCGAGAAAACCAAAGCTTGTGCACCAAGTCACATGACTTGACAATCCATCTGCATATAAGGACAAAATAAGGGCATGCTCACTGTAAAGTAAATCAGTGAATTCACTGTTGCCATATGACTTTTTCAATTGAGAATCCCACATATATCAATAAGAAATGAGTTGTCACTGTAATTAAAAAATCGAGCAAAAAATCGAGAAAACCAAAGCCTGTGCACCAAGTCACATAACTTGACAATCCATCTGCATATACGAACAAAATAAGGGCATGCTCACTGTAAGGTAAATCGGTGAATTCACTATTGCCATGTGACTTTCTGAATTGAGAATCCCACATATATCAATGAGAGATGAGTTGTCACTGTAATCAAAAAATCGAGCAAAAAATCGAGAAAACCAAAGCTTATGCACCAAGTCACATGACTTGACAATCCATCTGCATATACGGACAAAATAAGGGCATGCTCACTGTAAGATAAATCAGTGAATTCACTGTTGCCATGTGACTTTCTGAATTGAGAATCCCACATATATCAATAAGAGATGAGTTGTCACTGTAATCAAAAAATCGAGAAAACCAAAGCCGGTGCACCAAGTCACATGACTTGACAATCCATCTGCATATACGGACAAAATAAGGGCATGCTCACTGTAAGGTAAATCAGTGAATTCACTGTTGCCATGTGACTTTCTGAATTGAAAATCTCACATATATCAATAAGAGATGAGTTGTCACTATAATAAAAAAATCGAGAAAACCAAAGCCTATGCACCAAGTCACATGACTTGACAATCCATCTGCATATACGGACAAAATAAGGGCATGCTCACCGTAAGGTAAATCAGTGAATTCACTATTGTCATGTGACTTTTTAAATTGAGAATCCCACATATATCAATAAGAGATGAGTTGTCACTGTAATAAAAAAAGAAGCTTATGTAGGCAATGTTGTGTTTCACTTAGCTATGCATCATTCGTTGTTACGACCAACTATTTGTATTTCATTGAAAAGTATGACTATTTGAATTTTTGTTGTCATTTGGAATTATTTTAAAATCAACTTTTGAATGTTCAATTTGTAATAATTTGGGAAACATTTACAATCTCAACTTTTGAAATCAACTTTAAAATAATGGTGAGTGAAACGTGGGTTAGGTAGGAGTACTTGGCCACTAATGTTTGTGAATATCATGGTGCATTCAAATCTGTTCAGAAAACTGGTGCATTCAAATCTGTCCAGAAAACTAGTGTTACACAATAATTTCGAAAGTGTTGTTCTCTTTGGGTATAAATCCGAAAAATATCAAATCAGCGTCATTAAAACTGGTTACAAGTGTAGTTTATTACATTTTTGGCCTTACGTTGATTGCTATTCTATACTAAGAGAATCGTCAATTTCTTTAAAAAGGTGCAGAAAACAATCTGTTTGGGTATAATTAATTGTAAATAATGATTTTCACAAGCAAATCAAGTAAAACCAATTGGGTTTTAAACTTAGTCCCCCAACTGGACCAACCACTTAGCTTTAAGCTTGTTTGTCCAGCCCCCGAAATTTAATTTTCTGTCAACCCCTTATTCCTTACCAGAGTCATCATTTTGACTGGACTTCCAAGAATTGGAAGGCGACTCTTTATTCTTTCCTGATGGAGATTGAAATTCTTTACGTAGAGGATCCCTATTTCATGAGCCCCAGTTAAGGGAAGCTTTTCACCGAGCTACCTGTTCTATTTTATGTGTTGTTAAAGGCGGTAGTTCGTTTGTCTGAACTTTATTAGTTCCCTAACTGGACCAACCACTTGGCTTTGAGCTTGTTTGTCCAGCCCCCAAAGTTTAGTTTTCTGTCAACCCCCCATTCCTTACCAGAGTCATCATTTTGACTGGACTTCCAGGAATTGGAAGGCGACTCTTTCTTCTTTCCTGATGGAGATTGAAATTCTTTACGTAGAGGATCCCTATTTCACGAGCCCCAGTTAAGGGAAACTTTTCACCGAGCTACCTGTTCTGTTTTATGTGTTTTAAGTATTCACATAATTCAACATACATTAATCCATTCATTAATCCAGAACATTCATTAACTCATTGCAATTCAATAAAGAAAGTCATGAACTAATAAATGTGTAGTTATAAATGTAGTTATTTCATAAACTTCAGGTTCATAAAACAAATACTTGAAATACATCCGTACGTTAGATGAACAACAACATTGTCTTACACTCTAGTAACGAAGATACGACACAACATACAAACATATATGAAAGATAAAGGTGTTTGATTTCTCATTCCTCATCTGATATGTAGTAGTCAGAGAGATATTTTTCATTGTTTAAGACATTATTTCGCTCAATCACTGTCAAATCTCTGTTGCTTGCTTCTGCCATTTCGGTGGCTAGCTGAAGCATGAAATGTCGACATCTCTGCATCAACATTCTGTTGTTCTCCTTCTTAATTCTACTAACTGCTTTTTCATAGTCACTCACATTTCGTCTAGCCATGGTCAATGAACGACGATGAGGTACCGGTGCCCCAAAGTTACGTAGATCATTAAACAATCCTTCTTGCTCCGTTACCCTAAACGTCCATTCTGCTCGGATACCAGCATAATAATCCTTCGGACTCGAGTACTTTTCGCTCTTGTAGTCATAAGTAAATGGAGGTAGCAGTCACACTTTCGAATTTCTTTGCCGGCGTGAACTTCCTGCACCTCTTGAAGACATTGTTCATAAAATAAACAAACAAATAATAATAGTAATTGTAGAAATATTACTATTGTTATGACTTGAACAAACATCATACTGGGTGTATCGCTATTTATAGACATCATAGTGGGGGTTAACTAGAGATGATCTAGTGACGATAATGCATGTTGGGGCACTATGGAAGAAGTGATACCCGTGATATTATTTTATGTTATTCATTTCATGCAATCCTGAGTATCCGTGACTTTGTGTACCTATGATGTAGTCACGGACGTGGTTGTCAGATAAACTCATAATTGTAGGCCAGAGGATCACAATTGTCAAATAAAACAAAATGCAGTGAGTTGTCACATCGCCACATGAAACTATTTTTTCATGCTTACTTTTTTAATACAGTAAGTAGTCACTTGGAATTGATGATTTCAGTACAAATTGGTGTTTTCAAAAAATTATAAATGAAATCATAAAATGAAACAACGGCTTTAATTTTCTTTGTTTTAAAGTAATATTGTTCATAAGTAACTATGAAACAGAGTGCAAGTAAATACACAACCGTCCAACTCACTTCGACCTGTAAAACTATCGTTGTTTTTTTCACCAAAATAATAAAATGGTCACCTGATATGTAAACACAATTGGAACTTTGCAGCCTATATTTTATCTTATTTTCACTTAATGAACTTCACAGTCATCCCATTTTCTCCTCTTTGCATTTTCTGCTTCTTTTTATATTCGGTAAATTACACTTCACTCCTTCAGTCCATCACATAATTGTTTATCAACACTATTGCCATGTGGTCATATTAATGTGACTTAGATGAATTCTAAAATGTGAGGAAAAAACAAAGCATCTAAGTTGCGCTGCACAAAGTCACATGCATCACGTAATGTGAGGAAAAAAGTCACAAAGTATACAAGCATGGCAAAGTCAGAAAGTCACATGCATTACTGCATCACTGCATAAAGTGACATGCATCACTGCATCACTGCACAAAGTCACATGCATCACTGTATCACTGCACAAAGTCACATGCATCACTGCATCGCTGCACAAAGTCACATAGCATCTGAGGAAAAAACAATGCATCCAAATTATTACGTCTGTCTAAGTCACTGGCGAGCATCACTAAGAAATGTTGGACGTATCACTGCGCCGAGTTACAATTTATTATCGTACCATACCTACTGTGCCCATGTGAATTATGCAATTCATAAAAATTTTGAAGGGGTGTCAAAACAAAATAACAAAACAATTAGACCCTTTGTGTTTAAAAAGCCACCCTATGCAGCCCCAAATAGATTCATAAACGTTGAAGATGAAATATTATACAGTTAGAATGTATTGAAGATTAATTTATAGTAGAGTTAGAATGAATGTGTTTTTCAATGTACAGAACTTGAAAGTGTTACAGACAAGAACAACACCGACTTAAATCACCACATAATTAACTTCAAATTAAATTGGTCAAATTTCTCCAATTAAATTAAATGAAATATGTAAGGTAAAAAATGAAATTAAATATGTTGTCAAGGCAAAATAAATTGAATTATATTTGTAGGTGAAAAAATTAAATTAAATTTTCAAACGGATTTGAACTTTGCTTAAAACCTTCAGATATGCACTGAGTAGTAAATAAAACTCGAAGTGACAACTCGTATTAAGTTGATGCATAGTTGTTCAGGTCATAAAAGTTGACGTGACAACTCTGATGCATAGTTGTTTACAATAATTTCATACATACAGCTACCATGTATATATATGGTATAAATATCGCATCATACCACAACAAAAGTGTTACAGCTATTTCGAGCGATATCATCATGAGATATACGGTGGTTGATCTATATTCAGCAATGGGTCGCTATTGGGTTGCAGATGGAGATGAATTTCAATACCCATTAAATCCAAATTTGCGTTACTCACGTGCCACCATCAATACCATGAGAGCTGAGTGGGAATTTCACATAACTCGAGCAAACGTTCTCGTTGAGTTATGTTGTGAAGTTAATATTAAATTTCCTCACCGGCTAGCCATGCGTATGCTAACTGACACTCCACAGTTGTTGCAAAGGGCATTGCATCGTATCCGCGACGAAGTTAATCGCATGACCCAACGTTTGCAAAGGTCCTCACTAATGAAGACCGCAAATGAGCGTGCCGAAGATGGGTTAATGGATGATGCACACCAGTACTTCGCCTGGAGCATGGATGTTATGTATGAATCTGATATTGAGATGTCAGATCATGATGATAATGAATGAAATTGTTTGGATGAATGACCAAACCATTTATGTTGTAATGAATTTGTAATGCTTATCCACGACTTATCAATAAAGGGAGATATTTCAATTGTTTTTGAAGAGTTCTTGTAATTCTACAAATAACAAATACCTTTGCTTTATCTCCGTTATTGTTATTTTGAAGAACGCATTCAATACCAGCCACTCCATGCACTCACTCTACGCACTCACTCTTCTCTTCTCTCTCTCTCTCTCTCTCTGACACACAAACACTCATTCCACACACACACACCAAACCAATATAATTTTTAATATATATAAATTTTATTTTATAAAATGAAGACCAATATTAAATATATATATAATAAAATTTATAATAACAAATAATAATCAACTATATGAAATTAAGACCAATATTTTCAAATAATTTTTTTCAAATAATTTTTTTTTCAATTCATTTTTTTTTCTATTAATTTTTTTTTCAATTAATCTTTTATTTCAATTAAATATTTTTCAATTAAATTTTTTAATTTTTTTTTCAATTATAATATGTGTGATCCCATTGTTATAAATAATAAAAATAAATATAAATATTTTAGGCCTGAACAAACATATTTTTTATTTTATGTTTTTATGGGTTTTTAAACATTTTATTCAAACCAAACACGTTTGTAATTTATGTTTTTCTAAAAATAAACAAAAATCAGTTTTTAATTTTTTTGTAAACATAAACCAAAAACGTAAACGTTACCAAACGCTACCTTATTTATTTTTATTTTAGGGTTTAGGATTTATAGTTTAATTCTTAAAATTTATTTGAACTTCAATTTTATAAATGGTTGTCTCAGTTTGTTCGATAATTTTTTTGGTTTATAAATGGTTGTCTCAATTTGTAAATTTGAGAAAAAAACGTAAATTACTATAAATAATGCAGAGACTACGGAGAATGAGAGAGAGGTAGAGATGTAAAAGAGATTTGTGTAATTCATCAAAATAAGTAAGAATAAAAAATTGTGAAATTATAATTTCGAATAAATAAGTATAACACATTTACATCATCTGTACAAGTTTGATTTACAAAAACTATAACAATTACTACAAATAAAAAAAACTATACAGTCCATATCACACCCGCTAATGCCCTAACCTGCCTCCAGTCCCACAACCCCGACCATGGACCTCTCTCCTCGGTCTCCTACGGTAGACTCTCTGAATATCTGGCACTCCCTCCCCTGCATGTGGCCCTCCACTGACTGCCCGTGGAGCCTGTGAGTGTGACCCCCCCTCTCCTGCATGTGTTGGCCCTGATCCTGTCTCTGCCTGAAGATCGGATACTGCTCTGAGCTATGAAACTCCCTCATCTGGTGCAACTGTATCACGATCTGCAGCTGGACCTCGACCTCTGCCTCTGCCCCCACCCCGACCTTAGCCGCGACATCCGCCACGACCATAACCTCGGCCTCGCCCTCGCACTCTGGGGGGGGCTCAATATGGGCCTCATCCTCAACGTGGGAGATGTCAGTGAGAACTGCATCATGTGTACTCATGGGCGCAGTCGAAGTAGTTCCCAGAAAAGTAGGTGGTAACTGGGTGGGTGGGGTAACAACGTCATGCATGTATCGGGGCGGTGTCCAATCAGGGTCAGCATGCTGGGTAGGATGTACGTGTGGGAAATCTGGAGAAATGTATGGGGTATCATCCGGTGGAGTGACTGAAGTCCAAGGACCTGTTTTGGCTGGCGCTGAAGTGGAAGGCACTGAAGTAGACGGGATTGATGTGTCTGGAGCAGCTGCTGCACTGTGTACACCGTAGTGGCCAAAATGCAGACGATCTACTCGATGGGCATGCTGGATCCCCTCGTACAATAACTCTTGGATCTCTGCAAGGGCCTGCATCGCATCCTGTCCATCACGTCTAAAAAGGGTGTCCTCAGCCAAGTGATATAACCTCCCAGCTCGAACCACCTGAACAAAAAATCAGACATATTAGGCTATAGTTTACTGAAAGTAAATCAATTATGATATTAAAAATTATCTGACACATACTATGATACTCACCAATGCCTCGAGAGAAGGCCCAACTCCCTGATATCCGGACTCAAATAGGTGGCTCGGATTACCGACTAGTTGTGTGTATGTCGCCGATACCACAACATGTAAGGGTCGGGAGAGGGGAGGACCCCATTGCTCCAGTCAGCCTGTACAATATTGTCGCGACGGGCATCTCACAGCTGTATGTATCGCATATGATACACACTCCAGTCAGTGCCGGCTCGGCCACGTCTATCAGTCGCATGCAACCTCCATTCGGTGTCGCACTGATTCGGCACAAACTGGACCCGACCAAACTGTTGGAGGACACAATCAGGGAGATGCCACTCAACCATGTCAAAACAAATGAGTGGCACTCTCGCCATTCATATCTCCTCACCTAGTTAGCAATAGTCTGGGAGCGTACCGAGGACCCCAGCATAAGGCTGCCAGATAAACTACAATAACGACAAGTCTATTAAAAATCGCTCATGAACATATACACTCTATATGACAATTAAAATTTAGGTATTTAAATTTCATACCTCGCCCTCTATTATCCGGTCAAGCTGGTCTCTATACACGACGACTACGTGGGTCGATACGACCTCGTGGCCCATGTCAACCCTCCACCGGCTACCTCGAGGTTCGGCTGGCAACTGCATATCTCCCTGGCCGATGGGAACCTCACCAGGAGCAACCAGTTGCCGCCTAGACGGGGTAATGGGAATCAATCTCTCCCACGCCCAAATCTGTAATAGTTTGAATGCAATTACAATACTGATATATGCCATACAATATGAATTGACATGTAATAAAATTCTTACTAACCTGTAGCAAGACAAGGGGTCCTCCGATCTCCTTCGCACCCACCTGAGCTGCTTGACATAGCATCCTATACAAGCATGCCAAAGCCGCGGCGCCCCAGCTGTACTGGCTGATCACATTAATGTCTCTCAACAGTGGCAAGTACATCAGCTTGAGCAGGTTCTGTGACTTATCAGGGAGAAGTACCCCCCCAATAAGCCACAGAATATATGCTCGGGCATGCTGCTATACTAACTCATTTGGAGCATGATCTGGAAGATGGCCCTGAAACTACTCGGACAGCCACCTCACCCTCACTCTACCTGCCTGTAAGTCTGCAGGTGTAGGTGCTACTCCCAATAGCTCAGCACATAGGGCTATCCACTGGTCCCTCGTCAATGGTGGGTCAGGTCCAGTAACTGCTCGCCCATCAATCCGTAGACCATATAGGATAGATACGTCCTGCAATGTGACGGTGGCCTCCCCGGTTAGGAAATGAAATGTATGAGTCTCTGTGCACCACCTCTCGACGAGAGTAGTGATGAGTGGGTGGTCCAGTCTAATATGGCCTATACGATAGACACCATAGAATCCCGCGCGTAGTAGACACTGCAAGACTCTATGGTCCAATGGACGCTCCCACAGGCCGGAATCTCCCCGCCGACATGTCACCACGGTGCGTGCCTCGTCCTACATAACAGAATGAGTAGTTTAAATTATAGCATTATCACGTAATATAAAACAAAATGTAGGGTATTTTCATTGTACGCGTAAAGTCCAACAAGCGTTATTGCATACCGGATCCTCCCATATACTGTTAGCCCGATGTGGATGACTAAAAAGTGGGACCTCATCAGGTAAATGTGCCATGAAGCCTGTACAGTTGAAAAACAAATACATTTAAAAAAACTGTATTGGTAAGCATGTAATTTAACTATAACAATTAAACTCAAAGTATTCCATACATGACGACTTGAAAAACAAATGTGGTCGATTATTTTAAAATTATCAATTTGTGTGCCACTAACGTAGAAGCAATTCACTAAAATCTAAATTTATCAATTTATGTGCCATTAAATATGATAAGCAATTCAACAGAACCTATCGTTACCTATGCTATAACTAATATAGAAATCATTTACAAAATCATTTTAGGGTCTCAGTTACATAAGCTTAATAATGACCAGTAACATGTGGATAGTTTTCGTACATAAATATTTGCGAAAAAATTGAATGAGAATTTTTTTTTTCAATAAGAGGTTGCTAATTACATTTATGGCATATTTGACAAAACTTCATTATTGATTTTGTAATGGTAAAAGTTCCAATAAAGTATAAAATTTGTAAATTACGTAGATCTGATTCATAAATTGTAAATGTAAAAAATGCTTGCAGCAGTCGAAATATTAAAATCTTAAAATGATAGAAGAACTATGTGATTTTCACTAAAATTTTGTAATAGACATTTTCAATCAAGTAGAGAATAAAAAACATAAGCCTATGTGGTATAGTTAAATGTTTTTGAATACATATTTAGTTTAATTTATTTGTTTAGTATGTTAGTTGTAAATTTTGTCAAGGAAATCAAACAATTACAATATATAAAGAATTAAAAAATAGAAATGATCTATTACAAACAAAAAATGATCTATTTAAATGTACGACCCCGTTTACAAATAATGAATTACAAAATAAAGAATTAAATGATCTATTACAATTAAAAAATGATCTATTACAATATGTAAGTATTACATAGTCTTCATCGACCAAGTTGCGCCGGACATGTTAGCCTGTCATGACCTGTCTGCTGGCACTCACTGCAACGAGTGGTCAAACGTCTATCTGATATATCCATCTCATTCGGAATACGAGACATAGATGTGCGACCTCGTTTAACTTCTCGCAGACGAAGTACATTAGGCATTAAGGTCCACTGCGGATCATCCCAATAATCTTGATGCGGTATTGGATTGAATTTAGTTTCCCAAACCCTCATGTATACAGGAAACCTATATACTAGATCAACGTACTCGAATGGATTGTCACCACATTCAGACATTACCGCGAGCATATGAGAACATGGATAGTGTCTTATCTCATATTTCCCACAACTGCAGGTGGGTTGATTCATCCGCACAATTTGTGTATTGCGACCTCGTCCATGGCGAAAAGATGTTTGCACCTCAAATACGCGGCGTGGCCTATCAGAAAATTGTAATATAAACTAATCAAGTTCATATTTTTAGGTGTACTTAACTTCACAACATAATAACAACAATTTAGTTTATATTACAAACTAACCTGTCATACGATATCAACTTGAAAGTATTTGCCCTTGCGATGCCATCCTCAATAGTTTTTTGCATCTCTCTAGGGTATTGGAACTCATTCCGTACATCTATTTCAGCTTGAGCTCCCATCTCGTCAAAATATTTCGCGAGCCGCCGAAATGTAAATTCAACCATAGCTGAGATAGGTAAGTTCCTTACACCTTTCAAGACGCTATTGAAGCACTCTGCATCATTACTGGTCAATACCCCCCACCGATATCCACCGTCATATGAAAGGGCCCACTCCACAAGATTCATCTTGTGAACCCAATTGATGGCATCTTGGTCAATAGCCTGTATCTGTTGTAAGTCACCATTACACTTTCGTCGTTGATGAGCACTCCCTACTTTCCATAGAAGTTGTTTCAGCTTCTTATTTTTGAACCTAGTGTTAAAGTTACTACAAACATGTCGAAGGCAGTGCCGATGATAACCAACAAATTGGAGCGAGGGATTCAGCCAATGCCGCCTCACAGCAGCTAAAATGCTCTCAGCTCAATCAGATATCAAAGTCACTTCCTGTCGGTCCATGACAATATGTTCCTTGATATTTGAAATGAAGAACAACCAAGACTCCAAACTCTCCCTGTCGACAACAGCGAATGCAAGCGGTAATACTTTGCCATTGGCAGTGACAATCATTGCTACAAGCAACACACTAGTGTATTTCCCATATAAGAATGTACCATCTATGGTTATAACAGGCCTACAATATCTAAATCCATCGATGACGGGTTTGAAAGACCAGAAAACAAAGTGGAAGACGAGCATAATGGTTGTACCTCTGGTATATCTATGCTTCTATTGCACGATGGTGCCAGGATTAGATGTTTGTAATGCATGCATGAATTTAGGCAACATCCTATATGATTCATCCCAATCCCCGAATACCATTCTAATTGCCTTTGCCCTTGCATGCCACGCCTTCTGGTATGATATACTATAGTTCATGGTCTTTTTGATATCTTCAATGACATTCTTAATTGGCATATCAGGTTCATTCTGCATACAATAATACCTATGAGTCAGATTATTTTGGTGTGAACACTATAAACAAACAAATATGTATATATATGTAAACATTTATTTTGTATACTCACCACAACTTGTCCCAAAAGATGAGAAGCAATGTAACTGGAGCTAATTTTAGTGTGGTCCCTGTTCATTTGTGGGTATAAACAATGGTGAGGACTCCTATACTGCTTTATTTCAAAAAGACCATGTATCCTACTAAGAGATGCACGCAACCACCATCTGCAATCGTGCTTGCAAGCACACACCCAAACGTCTCGCTTGGAGGTTACGACTTTATACTCTCGATTATTTGTTGCATGGTACAATTTCACAGCATGTACGAGTTGCTTCTTATCAACGAAAACCATCCCTTTGTCCAACTCTGGATTTTCAGCATTCCATATTCGGTTACGGGGAACGACATCGCGGTTACTAATGTCAAAATCACCACCCATGTGAATGTTTTCATAGAAAGGGATTTTAGGTCTAGGTGGAATGAGGGCATTCTGAATATCAACGGGAGCGTCGGCATCATCTTCTTCATTATCATCATCTGATCCGCCTAATAAATTTTCTTCATCACACATTTCATTCTCATCATTGTCTAGGGCGACATCAGGACCGTACATGTCACTGTCAGCAAACTGCACAGAATTAACCGTTTCAGCCATATTACTAGCAACTTCAACTGGAGTGGTATGATGGCTGTAGGTGGGCACATCTTCGGTGTTATTGTGAAATTCAGTCTCATATCCACCACGTGAACTTGATTCTCCACCATGGCCATGAAATGTCTGTTGTGTGTAGCCCGCTGCATAACATTCATTTGATTCATACATAGGAGATTGAAACGCTGTCGTGTCAATCCCATGTGTCAGCAATGTAGTGAACGGACGAGAATCCATCTGTGTCATATTCGGGAGATTGTGTACAACCTCTTTATCAATGTACACTTCCAAACAATTTGGTGGTTGGAAACTTCCACCGATACTTAATACGGTGTTCAACGCCTCATCGTCATTGATCGGTAATATTTTGTATTTGCTGGTTGCTTGCCACTGGCGATAAGGATATCTACATTTGAAGATCAATCGGACTGTTTTCCCGTAACTTGCCACCTTTGACATAAACATCTCCTCCAAATTGCTAAGTGTGGTGCCAAGTTACACCCCATATATCCCTTTCGGCTCAGCATCATATGACACACCTTCATCGGGATCCCGAATTATGTTTCCCCCCAGTAGAAGATAATTGGAACAGTTGCCATATACTTGTTTCAATGAAACAATAAACATTAAAATATCAACAATACACATATATCGAATTCTACTTCTAAAATAATTATATGAACTTTAAATCATTTAATTCGAATTACTTATGAGGCAATAACTTTATCTAAGTAATCAGTAATTGTAATCCAACAATCATTATTCAATTTTTAATTATAATGAGTTAAAATAAACCTTATGTTTTGGATTTTTTAGCTTTTTAAGAAAAAAGCTTACAACACATAAAGAATGTTGGTTTGTTTGGACATAACTGTCTATGGAACTCCTGTGTTCTGCTTTTTCCATTATTTATTACGATTAACATAATGCTCTTGTGCATGGTAAATGTAAATTTTTCTTTTTCCATGTTTCTTCTTTTTTGTTTTGATAACATTTCAGTGTTGATTTGGTTTTTACAAGTAGATTTCCAAACAAGTTTTTTGTGTTAACAAACCCATCCCCAAATGACATTTATAAAATATAAATTTCATTCACAACACTTAACAAAATTTCTAGTGTCACCACTAATTTTGAATGTCATGGTCAGTGACGGAGCCAAGGAATTAAATCAGACGGGACACTTATTAATTATAACATTGAAAATTTTTATAAAAATATTTCACATAAATTTTTACGATTAATTTCAAGAAAAATAAATATATATATATATATATTATTTGTAACTAGTATATCATAGAGAATATAGAAAAAAATGTCATAGATATAACTAAATATTGTTTGTTGTCATTGCTCTCTTGTCTTAATTCAAAACACTTATTCAGACTGATTCAAAAAATACTAGAATTCAGTATAATTTTAAAAACACTTATTTTGTTTTATTTTCATAAATCTTGATCTATTTTTAAGTATTTTGATAAAGTAGACAGATATATCACACATTGAAAAAGTCACCACCCAATCAAATATTTTTCTTATTCAGTGAGATTGGATAAAATTGGACAAGTCATACAAACATCTTAAATCATAGTGTAAGTTTTGTATGAAATCATTATTTTTCTCATTGAGTTAAAAGAACTCGATTGATTTGGACAATATAAAATAGAGGTTTCAAACATTGTTCTTCATTTTTTAAAACTACTGATCCAATTCTTCAGATTTATGGACAATTAAAGATAACTTTAATTTGATTTGCTCAAACTTGTGCCATTAGGGACCTTAATGACAAAGTTATTTCCTATGTGAAATAGTAACACTCGTCCACTTTTTAGAGGTCATAGAGGCTTTGTTATGAAATTCAAACAAAAAGTTCATTTTGGCTCGTTCAATACCCATTGAAAAAACCTTTTCTCAATTTGTTAAGTTTTGTGACGAAATTTTAATTTCTACTATAATGCTATTATATGTATTACAAATTCAGCTCATTAAATTTTTTAAAATTTCTATTACAAGAATATAAAATTAAATGTTAGTATCTTATGATGAAATGTCTTCAAATTATTCTAATATCAAAGTTAATATTTTTTTATAAAAATTATTAATTTCATTGAATGTATATTAAAAATAATACATGATACAGCGGTTTGGTTTGATTTTTTAAACTTTTTTTTGATTTTTTTGGAAAAATATAAATAAATTTGACAAAATTTTTTTTTTTCTTGCTTTGATTTTGAAAATGGTTGTGGAAGAATGTAGCACCTCCCAAAAATCAGTTTTTTTTGTTGGTTATAATTTCGTCATTTCGTACTATTAAAAGCTATATGCTTGGTTAAATTAAATAAATTCGTTTAATTTTTTTACTTATCACATCCCAAGTCAATTTACGTCTTCCCCTAACATTTTCTTTTACGGTGATCCTATCACATTCTTCTATACCATTTCATCTGCTATTCTACATTGTACATACCAAACCATCTTAGTTTGTTCTCTCTGAACATATTTTCAATTGGTGCTACTCCTACCATTTAATGTATATTCATTTCTATTTTTCTCTGTCCAAAACTTACCAAACACCCACCTAAGCATCCTCATCTTAACTACATTCATTTCATGAGTTTGTTGTTTCTTAATTGTCCAATATTATGTGAACTGCAAAGTATAACTGGTCTTACAATTGTTTTATAAATTAACAACGTCAATTTTGTTAGCATCATTGATCACATATTATGCCAAAGGCACTCCACTTGAACTGACTTTGATTCTATTACAGGTGGGAATTTGTAACACAACATGAATCGTACACGAAATTAGGGGTTAGGGTTGAACATTTTCAACACAAACACAAATATGACACTATATAATAACATGATAAATAAATAGGGTTATGTCAAACCTGCATAATATGAAATTGACACGGATAACCCATTTAATAGATAATTAGTTACAAATTTTAATGTTATTTTCATTAAAGGATGCCAGAAATGTTTAAATCTTTTATGTAACCTACACAATTAAATAAAGAAAATACGTAAAATAGTATTTTCAGGTTAATATAATCATTTTGTCTTTTATTTGAGAGAACATGATCTTTTCATTTATTATTTTGAAATCAATAAAAATATATATTTTTAAATAAAATAGAGTCAAAATTAAATTTTTTTTTTAATAATTTCATTTAGTAGAGATTAGTTTCATGAAATTTAACTTAGGAAAAAACGTTAATCTTTCTATACACTTAGTATTTTTAATTGAAATTCATATTATGAAATTCATATTTGTTATTTTTTTGAAAGATAAAATTGACTTTAACCCCCTTTGCTTTACTCCATGTGTGATTTACCTTTGATATTTGAAAATAAGAACATAACCCCCTTATGACCTAGCACATGTTTCACACTTGATGTTAACTTGGATTGAACGTTTGACGGTATACTTCATTTAGTCCACAAACCACAAGAACATTATAGTTATTTCCAAATTATATAGGTAGTTTGCACATGTACATTGAAGTGACATTTGCCCTTTATTAAATATGCACAATGTCTTGAATTGAATAAATACACCTAGAGGGTAAAATAGTATAGTGAAATAAATCAGGTGACAAATACCATTTCTCATATAGTATAATAGACAGCAGATTCCAGTATATAACCCCACCTTCATATTACCAAGTGAAATACTGAATAAAGGTGTATATATATCTAGTACTATTATAAAAAGAAGTCTTGTCTAGGTGTTTATGTCTCATATTTTGGGTTTTCTATTAGATAATTAGATAATTTTCTCAGTTTTGTAAGATAATTTCGCAAACTGAGAAATTGTTAGTTTTGTATAACTAAAAAAATAATATTTTACTTTTATTAAATTTTGTATTCAATATTGGTCATGTTTGATAAATCTCATTGTGTAGAATCGAAAAATATATATTTTATTAAAAATAATTGTGTATAATAAAAATTATGAAATTTGTAAGTTTTGAAAAAAAATTCAAAAAAAAAAACAAAAGTGAAAATTCCAGATCAGCAATACTATTTGAATAAGAGAAAATATCTAGTACTTTTGAGGCATGGTTAGGTGATTTTCAAAATAGTTATGATTGATGGGGAGGGTGGGGCCTACAATTTTGTATTAGGGCATAAGGTATAATGCTTGGTGATTAGTGGATAACATTGTCATGTGGTGCACTTGTAACACCTAATAATTTTCTACTAACACTCACAGAATTGACACAATTCCTTCTTCTTTTAATAAAGGTAAAACAGTTTTACATAAATAAATATTTTGAAAATAAGATTTTATGGGTTAACAAAAAAGAAAGAGAACTTAATGGAACATGAACATTACCAATAGGACTTTTAAGTAATTAACCCAATTATTAGGACTTCTTCCTGAAAATTTAAGAAAGACAAAAACAAAATTTGATATTGAAGATTAAATTTAAAAACAAAAAATTAATTGAGCAGCGATATATACTGACAAAATTTGTATAAATTTTTTGATGCGGATCTTTCCCCTAAAAAAAATGTAGATGATTTTCATTTGTAATAAAAGGCAAATTGAATCCCTAGTCGTGCAGTTTGCTTCTTGTCTCAAATCAATTTGATTCTTGAAGCTCTAATTGCATCAACTTTTATCCTTTAATTTTACACAATGCATGAATTAAGTGCAACGGATAATATCTATTAAGAGATTAGACCAAAATCAAAGGCAAAATAATTCATTCAAAACGGAATATATCACTCACACTAATCTCTTAATTATTTTGAGAATAATAAATTGATTATTTTAATCTTGATTTTAATCCAATTTCTAAACACTGAATAAAGGTGAAATACTGAATAAAATTGACTTTAAAATTGACTTTAAGAGAACATGATTTTTTTTTTTTAAATTGACTTTATGAGAACATGATTTTTTTTTTTTTTTCAAAACTCTCAAATTTTGAATTTTTCAGATTCATTTCAATTTTCAGATTTTGAATTCAATCATACAGTTTACAGTCTTATTTTCTGAAACAAAATGATCATATATATGTAAGCATGTGGACCTCGAATTGAAATTGCCAGTCCACCTTAATTCTCAATTTATGAATTTCATAATATGAATTTCAATTCTTAATTCTCAATTATATGAATTTCATAATATGACATTAACAATTCTCAATTATATGAATTTCAATTCGCATAATTTTATTCTTAATTAAAAAAAAATTCCTTTTATTTACAAGCAAAAAATAAAATTTCCAATTCAACAAATATGGGTTGGTTTATTCACAATTCAAAATTCCAAATCCTAATTTCAAAAAATATAGAATAATTTCAACAAATTGAAAACCCTAAGTTAACCACAAGTATAATTTAACCACAAGAATAATTTCAACAAATTAAAAACCCTAATTTCAACAAATTGAAAACCCTAATTCCAAACCGTAATTTGGAATTTCTGCATAACACAATAATTACCAATTCAAAACCCTAATTACCAAACCCTAATTTCTGCATAACCCTAATTCCAAACCATAATTACCAATTCAAAACCACACATTCACAATTTCTGCATAACACAATAAATACATCAGATTCAAATGAGACAGAGAGAGATAGATGCCATACCACGGAGAAAGAGAGAGCAGAGACAGAGAATGAGAGCAGGGAGAGAGTCTGAGAGCAGAGGGAGAGCGAGAGCGAGAGTGAGAATCTGAGAGCAGAGAGCAAGCAGAAGGGAAAGCGAGAGTGAGAGTCTGAGAGAGAGGAGAAAAAAACGTAAGTGTAAAAACGTGATTGCAAATGAGGGCGCTTGGAGTTTTATATAAATTGTAAAAGCGTGGTTTCAATCCACGCTTTCACTAATCAACGGTGAAAGCGTGATTGTGAATCACGTTTTCTTAAGAAAATGAGGCCAAGTTTGGCATCCCAATATAAGTGCACTTATTTCATCTTTTTATCTTTTTTGGGTCACATCAATCAACATCTCCTCTCTACTTTTTCTACACATAATACAAGAAAAGTCAAAAAGTGCACTTATTCTAAACTTCCCAAACTTGGAGTGAAAGCATGCTTTGGAACCACATTTTCTTCAGAAAAAAAATTTATGTTAAAAGCGTGGTTTGTAACTACGTTTTTTTAATTAAAAGCATGGTTTCTAATAGCGCTTTCACTATTCATTAAATTTTCGGCCTCAAACAGTGAAAGCGTGATTTGTAACAGCGCTTTAGCCTAATTTGAGAATTAAAATAGTAAATTGACTTAATATGGGAAAAGCCTCTCTCTCTCTAGCCTCCCTTCCATGGCTATGTAGCCTATGCTACATCAGGATTATCAAACTTCTAGCTTCTCAAACCTTGTTTAACTCAAAAAGCATTTTCCATTGGTTTACTAAATGCATTTACCAACTTTTTTTTTTGAGAAGTTAGAAAGAAGTTACCAAAAAGAAAAAAGAAAAAAGAAAAGAAAAAAAAAAAGAGAGAGAAATGTTATGTGTACACAGTGACTTACAGTAGGAAGAGATTTTGCGGTTAGTCCTATGACTAACATCATGAAACCTTAGCGTTGGAGATATTTTTTATCAAAGAAAGTGGTGTCAAAATTTTAAAAGATTTGAATTAAGAATATTTTATTTTATTTTATTTTTATATACTAGTAAAATTTTATCAAGGAAAAATTCTGGCCAAAACTTAAAAATAAGAGGAGATTTTGGGATTGATTTTTTTAATTACTTTTTGGAACTTTTCACTTTTTTATTTTATTTTATCTTATTTTTATATACTAGTAAAATTTTATCAAGGAAGAATTCTGGCCAAAACTTAAAAATAAGAGGAGATTTTGGGATTGATTTTTTTAATGACTTTTTGGAACTTTTCACTTTATATATATATATATATATTTTTGATATCCAGAACACCCCAAGAAGGATCCTTAGAATCCATTGTTACAAGCCAAATTAGGGAGAAGCTAGTTGATCTACTTAAACCGTCGAACTTCCACTTAAATAGTAAGGGATTCGAACCCTAATTAATAAGGAGAGGAACAAACTCCCTCACCTATTAGGATTGGCCCCTTGGTGGTGGAACTTTTTACTTTCTAGTGGGATTTTGGGATTGAATTTTTTGTTGGCTTTTTTTCATCTTTAGTGATTTTTTTTCCCAAAAAGTTTTACGCTTCCAAGTTCTACTCGACTAGACCAATCGGAAAAGTAAAAAATAAAAATTAAAAAAAAAATTCACTAAAATCCAAAAAATTAAAAAAATAAAAACTAGTTGACTTTTTTCGATTTTTTTTTTTTTTTTTACTTTTTAGATTCTTCTACACTAGATACACAAATAAAGGGGAATATAAATGATTTTGACACAAATTTTTAAAAAAATATAAAAACTAAAAAAGTTCAAGAAAAAAAAAAATTCAACTAAATGCCAAATCGACCTTGTTATTTATTATATAGGGACTTACTCCTCTCCCGTTGCAATCAGATTAGAGGATATTGTTGGGCCATGGTGATTTGTGATCCATGATTCGGGCTCATCTCATTGATTCAAAACGTGTAATATGTAGAGTTCATTTTGTAATAAATTAAGTTAATCAAATATTGATAACCATTTCATCATATTATATTTGTATCAATGACAATAATAATTTTCAAAATAAATTATTGATATAAATATGATCTGATCAAATAGCTATCGATGTTCGATCAACTTAATTTTTTTATAGAAATAATGTAGTCAACGTGCTTTACACATTAAACGATTTGAATTATCAAAATAAATCCGTATTAAAACTTACCACGACCCAATAATACCTTCCAATCCGCCTCAGAGTGAAAAAGAGCCTACCCTTATTAAATAATATGGATCCTTCATACACACATTGTTTTTATTGTATCGTACACCTAAGAAGTAAATAAAATGATGAAATAAATGAATAATAATTTAAAAAAAAAAAATTAAGGGAAATTACACAAAAAACCCCAGGGTTTAGAGCCTTTTTCAAATTAAACCCCAGGTTTCAAATTGTGACAATTTGTACCCTACCATTCCACCCGTGTTGTAATCCGATCCCCCTGTCCATCTCCGTCTCTATTAGTTAACAGAAGACTGATTTGGGCGCTAAAATTACCCGAATCTTCACGATTTAGGGCAAAAGACACCCTTCAATTGCGATGTACAGCTCCATGCAACCCACCTACTGATTCAACTTGCAATTGAAGCCACACATCGAAGGAAGACAGCAATTTCATAGTTGATTTTCAAAAAGCTTTGGACTCTGAGATAGAGGTAAGAAATGGGTTCATTTTTTGTTGTTTTATACGGGTTTTCCCTCTTTTTTTTTCTCCATTGTTGACCTTCTTGTTGTCTCTATTATTGACCTTCTTTTTTTATTATTCGTTTATGACATCGTTTTTCTCTCCATTGTCGGTGCACACTTATTGTTTATTGCTTTGTGACATTGCTTTTGTCTCCGACTGTATGCATGCCTCTGTATCACTGAATACATTGTGGTCCCAGGGTCTCCATTATTTTTGTAGTATCTTCTGTGTCTGCTTTTCTGTCATATTTTGTCTTCATAGATGGAGAATTGTGGGCCAAGTTGCTTTATATGAGGGTTTTGTTTTTTTAATATGCTTTGTTTTGCAAGTGCACCCATAGTTATTGTCATTATTGTTTTGTTTATGTATGGATGCAGTAATGGCAACTTTTGTTAAAGTTTTGATACACCAGTAGCTATTTTATTGAGAATGATGAAATGAGTTATGTTGGGGGTAATGTGAATGTATTTGATGCAGTTGATGTTGATAAATTATCTGTCCCAGAGATTAACTGCATGTTGAAGGAGTTGGGTGTTTTTTATTACGAGCATATTTTCTATAGGATTCCCAACAAAAATTTGGTATTAGGGTAATAGTGTTAGCTAATGATGATGATAATTAGAGAAATGTATTCTTTGTTGGAAAATACAAATACCTCAGAGCTGTTTATTGAGCATCATAAGCCACATAATGTAAATATTGCTCATCCTGTGTTATTCCTTACTGATGTGCCTGTGAAAGGATGTGGAAAATGATGGAAAATTACAACAACAATCACTTTCAAGAGGACTTAAACACTAACAGTGATGGCAATGATGACCCATCAGATAAGGATTTCTTAGATAGTAGTGATAATGATGATTCTGATCTTGATGACATCATGTTTGATAGTAATGTTGAGAGAGATGTCAATGAAGAAGGGCTTAAAAAAGGTCATGAGTGTGAAGTGAATGATGCATATTCATCCGAGGAAGAACTGGTTACTCCTACAGGCTTTGATGATGAGGATAATAACAATAGGCCTAAGTACCCTGAATTTAAGGCTGAGGTTGATATGCAGAACATAGAATTAAACTAGGAATGTTGTTTAGTACTACAAATGAGTTCAAAGATGCTGTCAAGGAATATGCAGTAAAAGAAGGATATGATGTGAAGTTTATTAAGAGTGAAAAATGGAAGGTTCAAGTGAATTGTAGTGCTGGGTGTGAATGGAGACTGTATGCATCCAAGATGATTAGAGAGAACACTTTACAGATAAAAACATATCAACCTAAACACTCTTGTTGTAGAACTTACAAGAATAAACAAATGACAGCTTCTTGGTTGGTAGAGAAGTATGTCCAGAAATTTAGGACCACCCCAACATTGAAAGTGAATGAGTTTCAGGAAACTATCAAAGAGGATTTTGTTGTAAGTGTGTCAACAATGAAAGCTTATAGAGCCAACAAAATAGCAATTCTGAAGATTGAGGGAACTAATGCTGAACAATATAGTAGGATATGGGATTATGCAGCTGAGTTGAAAAGAACCAATGAGGGTACTAATGTTGACATAAATGTGTAGAGGCCTCAATTGGAAGTTAAACCTAGGTTTTAGAGAATGTATGTATGCCTTGGTGCAATCAAAAGACTTACAAGGGTCCAGTGAAAGGAAAAACAAGTGGACCTTCTGAAAATCCAATAGTAGTGTAAGTATTCCATTGAATGAAAGTAAATAAACATTATGTTAGTAATAAATAATACATGTTACTAATTACAAACTTCTTTTGTAGACATTCATGGGCTTTAGGACAACTGCATTATTTGGGGAAAAGGGGAACAGCCAAGCACAAGCTGATGATTGTCAATCTAGGAAGAGGCCAGCAATAGTAAGTGGTGTTAAAGAAGCAACTGATGGGCAACCAAGGAAGATGACAAGATCAGCAGCAACAAACATTGGCAACAAGCAAGCAATGGGCAGCCAGTGTAGTGTGAACAAGTGGTTTTGAACACTTTTGTAATTAAAATAGGGTTTTTGCAATATTCATGGGACTTTTGGAATGTCCGTGGCTTATCTTACCTTACTCACCACTTTTGTAATTAAAATAGGCTTTTGGAACAATTATGTTGTACATATGGGTTATGAAACCTTGAACAATCCTTGTATGGTTATTATCCTTCAATGGTTAAATGGTTGAAAACCCCAATGTTTGGTTGGCTTGAATTATGTTCTAAGTTTATTCATGAAAATAACAGGTTCTTATGCTTCCTTTGTTGCGGTTGTTATACTTATGTCAAACCAAGTTTCATATGCTTGTATGGTTATCAATTTTGACCATGCTTGTATGGTTAGTATTGATTAAGGCCGAAATGTACATCATTGAGGCCGTTAATTAGAATCTCTTAACTTCACTTGCTGGTCAAACTGTATACTTTATGTGTGTTGAGTGTCAATCAGGTGTACATCGCAGAGCATAAAATGGGCAAAAAGACAGAATTTGGACAGACTTGACTTTCTCGCACGTGCGTTGACTTTTCCCGCATGTGCGTTGACTTTTTCTGGGAAAGTCAAACCGACGTTTTTAAACCTGTTTGGAAGTGAATAGAAGTATAAAAAGAAAAGGAAAAGGCTTTTCTAGGGTTCTGAAATTGTTTTGACCTAAAAGGGAGAGGCTAGGGTTTGGAAGGGAAGAAACAAAAAGCTTCAAGGATGTCTCCCATGGTAGTTTCTTCTTCATCTTCTTCCTCTTTCCACTCCTCCATGAGTGGCTAGTCGTCTTTTCTAGGATTTTGATGAAACCCTAGCCATGTAATGGAATTTTTCATGAGCTTTAATTGTAAATTGGTTTGAATAAATGTATGGATGTTTTAGAAATTTATAAATAATTGTTTTGTTCTTCTCTTCAAGCATTTTACTCTCTGTGATTGTTTAATGCTTTTCATACATTAGTATTCTTTGTGTTTGTATTCAAAGTATGAGACGAGTCATGCTATGAGAGACGGGTCATTTTGCTAACTTAGTTTAGAGCAAACGACTCGTACTACTCGGGATGATTCGTGCCTGTACATTGAATGCAATAACCCTCTTGATCAATATTTCAAGCTTGTAGTTGTGAAATATTGGGTTGTTCAAACCGAATTACGATTGGTGGTTGATGTTAAGTCTCATTCATGTGGTTAGTGGTGAATTCTCTACTCTAGGATTTTTCCCCAATTCAGTAAACCCAATTTCATTTATTATTGATAATTTAATTCCTTAGTTTAATTTATTCGTTATTAAATTAGGTTATGATCATTCAATCTTTTTATCAAAATTAATTTAGGAATTTAACAATTAAATTAGTTTAATTTCACAATAGTCCCTGTGGATCGATACCTGGACTTGCCATTATTCTAATTGAATTTGGTATAGTTTAGTATTTAATTTTGGTGTGTTCAACGACCCATCAAATTTTGGCGCCGTTGCCGGGGACTTCTGGCAAAATTAGTTAATTTAAAGTTACATTCTTATTTTAATTTTTAGTTTAGGATTTTATGCTTTTGTGTTGCTAAGTGTGCAGAGCATTTAAAATTGGAGCTATCATTGAAGTGCAAGCGGAGCGCAGTCGAGTTTTAAAAAAAAAAAAACTGCAGCACTAAAGTGAGTAAACAGAAGCAAACACTCACAAGCAAAGCACCAAAGTGCTAAAATGAAAGTCAAAGCTCAATTGGGGGTTGGAGACAACGTCTACACGCCAAGCACTCGCAAGACAAGTAAAGCGTTTTCGTTAAACCGCTGTGAATATTTCCCTTTTAGCATTCTGCTTTCGTAACTTAGTGCACCGAGTTGAACTTATTGTGTGCGTGTGAGTGGTGTATGCACAAGCGTCGTTCTTGTCGCCCTGAATTGTGGAGTTTGGACTTTGAACTAGAAAGGACCCTTAGGAAACTTAGGGCCTCTGCCCGTGTTCTTAGGCTGAATATTCATATTCATACATTGAGCCATTAGAGATGGCAGATCCTAATGTCCCGAATGTGCCCAATCGGACACTTAAGGATTATTTTACACCCACTGCATATACATCACCATCATGCATCCAATTACCCAACACTACTGCTGCTTATTATGAGATTAAGTCCAGCACCATACAAATGCTCCCATCATTCCATGGACTAACTCATGATGACCCTTATAAGCATTTGAATGAGTTTCTGGAAATTTGTTCGACAGTGAGGATCCAGAATTTCATAAATGAGGCCTTAATGTTGCGATTGTTTCCATTCTCATTAAAGGATAAAGCCAAACACTGGCTAAATTCTTTACCTGCTAATTCAATCACAACTTGGGACCAATTACAGCAACGGTTCTTGGAGAAGTACTTTCCCATAGGTAAAACCAACCAACTTAGGCGAGCCATCACAAACTTTCCTCAAATGGATGGCGAGCAATTCCATGAGACGTGGGAAAGACTTCGAGACCTTCTCCAACAGTGTCCCCCACCACCAAGTGTCTGATTGGCAACTTGTTCAAACATTCTATTATGGCTTAACTGAGCCACACTACCAAATGGTGGATTCGTCCTGTGGTAGGACATTTATGTCTAAAAATGATGCCGAGGCATGGCAATTGTTTGAAAACCTAAGTAATAATTCCCTTCACCATGCCTCCGCAGCCCGGCAAGTCCGGCAACCAGTAGTTGGAGCCCCGAAAAGATGGGGCATTTATGAGGTCGGGCAAAACTTAGAGTTAGCCCAACAAGTAGAGGCACTATCCCACAAGATAGATCACTTATTAGCTACGGGACATGCCCCTACCCAGCAAGATCAACCTCAATTCCGTGAGGCATGTGTTATATGTGCGAGCCTGCTCATGACTTGAGTAAGTGCCCTTCGGCATCATAATTTCCGGAGTTAGTCCAAGAGCATGTGAATGTGGCTCAAGGATTCTCTAACCCGGGTAATGACCCATACTCTAACACATATAATCCGGGATGGAGAAATCACCCTAATTTCTCATGGAGACCCCCTTCACAAGGCACTTCTTACAATCCTCTACCACCAAGGCAGAATTTCAATAACTTTGCCAACCAATCATCCTACCGACCATCGCAACCTTATCGCCCCCACAACCGTACCGGCAACTACAACCCCCGCCTGTTCCGTAGGGCAACTCTGCCTTTGAGACTCAGGTATTGGAAGTTCTCTCAGAACTTAAGGGGTTAACACCGATAGTTCACTCTCACACTCACTCTATTGCCAAGATAGAGACCTAATTGGGTCAAATGGCTAACAACATGAATCGGAGAGAGGAGGGAAAATTACCAAGTCAAACTGTGGCCAACCCTAAGGGACA
>CM069904.1:119882461-119943175 GCA_036172215.1 Camellia granthamiana
ATAGAGGAAAGTTTTGATGTCTATATCAATGAAATTGTAGAGTAGATGATAGATTTGCATTGTGCCTTGATGGGTGTGTCTTATCGCAAGCTTTATATTAAGAAGGGGAAATTTTTTGAAGAGATTGATAAAATTAGGTCATTTTAAATCTTTATATTTAGAAGCGGAAAATCAGTGAAGAGATTGATAGAATTAGTTTATTTTACTTTACAAATGCATACATGTATGTGAATATGAAAGTTAATAGAGGAAGATTTTTGATAGCTCTATCAATGAAATTAGTGTAAATGAAAGGTTTGCATTGTTCCATGATGGCTGTGTTGTGTCTTATTGAAAGCTTTATATTAAGAAGGGGCAAATCAATGAATACTTTAGAAATTAAGTGAATTTGATCATATTTGTCTACCCATTTATTGCATAATGCAATCTTTGTGAGAACCTAGTTGGGAAAATTTTGTTGATCCGAGCCTCGCTCTCTCTCTCTCTGTCTTGCTTAGCAGGGAATGAAAGTGATGTGTTTGCAAACTGAGCCATTAAAGGTTATGATATCAGGGGCTCCAGCATCAGGGAAAGGGACTCAATGTGAGATGATTGTTCAGAAGGTGAAGTAATGTTCTTCATACTAATGAGTATTGGCTGCTTTATTTATTCTCTATAAATTCATCAATTGCTTGGAGTTGGTTTTGTATACTTCTCTAGAAGAAAGATATTAGTAATTTGGTATTGACTATTGAGAATGAATTGGCATTAACTTGGAGAGTCTTGATAGGCATAAAATCCGATAAGCTTGTCTAATTTATTGTAGTTTTCATGTATTGGGTCCATAAAAGGCAAGACCCATATTATGCGACTTGGAGTTTCTTGTAGGATTCTCTGAGCATCATTATCATGCTTGTGAACATGAGTGTTTTTGTTTCTTTTTCAAATCTCTATGCGTGACTTTTGAGGAAGTTATTCACCATCCTGTTTTCCCTTGTGCTACTCAAGAAAAAGGGGCTAAGTGGCGAAGCAAAAGCTATACGGACAACACTAGGGGTGGGTACATGACTGATTTGGCAAATTAGAATTTTTCAAGTTCTTCCAAAGATTCATTTCAGAATATTATTAATAACATTATACAAAACATCACTGGGAAAAAACAACCAAATAGCACTTTGTATTCCCTGCAAACTTTTTACCTTCCAAACTCTATGCTCAGATTTTTAACAGCAATTGCCAAAATCTTACCAAAGAGTGATTGAAAGATTGGGCAAACCAGCTCAAATTGGTTTTACTGATTAAGGCAATAGAATTTAAAAACACAAGAGTAACTTAAGACATGAAGCCCTACCCTTGAGGAGTATGCCTTGGATCTCCAAAAGCTACATCCTCGCATTTGGGGAAAAATTAAATATATATTTTTTTTAAAACCTCATCTGACTTTTACTTTTTAAGAATGTTAAGTGTTAGGGGTATTTTGGTCTTTGTGTCTTATTCTTAAATAGTTGTGTGTTAAGGGGAAACCTTACGTTTTTTGAATAATATACAGCAGCTGGTTCTCTCTCTCTCTCTCTCTCTCTCTCTCTTTCTCTCACAGTTCTTCTTCTTCTTCTCATCCATCCATTCGACATGGTATCAGAGCAATATCTTTCTCCTTGAAGATTGTTCTTTCTTTCCCTCGTTCTTGTATCTGGTACGTCTCAAAAAAAAAAAAAAAAAAAAAAAAAAAAAATTCCAGTATGCTCGAAAATTGATGGGCTTTCATCCTACAATCTCCTTTTTATTTTTTGGTTATTATTGATTGAGTTTTCCAATTTTTTTGATTTTTCGTCAAAAATGGGTGATTTTTTGAAAGTCACTGGTGCACCCTTTTTTGCTTGATTTTTTCCCTCTCCCTCACATCCTGGGGAGCCGACTGGGTCTTTATTGGGCTGTGCTGTCCTTGTTTTGCTGTTTTTTTGGCTCACCCTTGGTTTTTTCCTGATTTTTGGATGCTTTGCTTCAATGTTTAGGCTCCTATGTGATCTGATTACGTTATTCTGGGGTTATTTTTGCACTGGTTTCGCCTTAGAAGGTGCTTTGCTGTGCTGGTTAGGTTTTGTCAGGACTTGTTTGATATACTATTTGTGTTTCTGCCCCCTCTTTCTCTTATCTCATGGCTGAGTGCGAGGGTCAGTACTCTAAGGGCAAGGAGGACAGTGGATTGAGTCGTGGTATGACTCTGGGTGATGGTCCTTCTCTCCAGATTAGTCCGGTCAAGCTTAATGGCACCAATTACTTGATTTGGTCCCACTCCTGCAGCCTTGCCATTGCCGGCCGGCGTTTGACTAGCTATATTACTGGTAGTACCACGCAACCTACGGAGGACAGTGCTTTATCTGCTCAATGGATTTCGGAAAATGCTTTAGTGATGACCTGGCTGATCAATTCTATGGAACCTACCATTAGTAGGACTTTTCTCTTGATGGATACCGCTCACAAGATTTGGATAGCGACATCTCAGATGTATTCTCAACAGGGTAATGATGCACAGGCTTATGAATTGCGAAAGAAGATTAGGGACTTGGATCAGAAAGATCGTTCTCTGACAGTCTACTATGCTGAGTTGAGTGGTTTATGGCAGGAGCTAGATTACTACCAGAGTTTCCAACCCGTTTGCTCCACGGATGCCACTATGTTTCAGCAGGCTGTGGAGAAGGAGCGGGTGTATGATTTTCTTGCTGGCTTGAATTTGGAGTATGATCAGATCCGGGTTCAGGTATTGGGTCGCTCTCTGCTTCCCACATTGCGTGAGGCTTATGCCCTGGTTCAGCAGGAGGAGAGTCGTTGTAGTGCTATGGTGCATGCCCCTGTTCAGGATTGGTCAGCGATGGTTGTCGGCCCCAAGTCCCGTGATACTCCACCTTGTCTGCCTTAGGGTGGTGGTAAGGGTCCATTGGTTGATCGGGACCCGTTGAAGTGTGATTATTGTGGGAAATATAGACATGATAAAGAACACTGTTGGAAGTTGCATGGTCGGCCTACTCGAGGCCGTGGTCGTGGTGATAGTGTTCATTCTCAAGCCCATGTGTCTGAGACTGCTGCTAGTGCCTCGGATAATGCTAGTTCTATTTCCCAGGATGAGCTTCACACTCTCAGACGTTTGATGACTCGACTTGATTCTTCTTTTACCTTAGCTCCTTCCTCTTCTGCCTCTTCCAACTTTGCCCACACAGGTATTTTTGCTAGTGCACTTAGTGCCTCTTCGTCTCCTTGGATCATTGATTCCGGTGCTACCGATCACATGACGGGTACTTCTAGTTTTTTCCATTCTTATTCACCTAGTTCTAGGCGAGATAAAGTTAGAGTGGCTGATGGCACTTTATCTTCTATCTCTGGCACAGGTTCTGTTCATTGCACCTCTTTACTTTCGTTTTCCTCTGTTCTTCATGTACTTAATTTTTCCACTAACTTACTTTCTGTTAGTAGTCTTACTACTGCTCTCAATTGCTTTGTAACCTTTTTTCCGACTCATTGTGTCTTTTAGGAACTGGCTACGGGGAAAATGATTAGCAGTGGTAGCACACACAGTGGATTGTACTTTCTGGATGCCGCTTCTGCATCAACTTTGTCCTCTCGGGCTTTTCAATGCATTTCTGGCTCCTCCCTTCACCTTCTTCATCAATGGCATCGCCGTTTAGGGCATCATTCCTTTAGTATTTTAGAGAAACTTTTTCCTTCTTTAGTTCGAGATTGTCCTAGGAATAACTTTGTTTGTGATGCCTGTGAGCTTGCTAAGCATAAACGTACTCGTTATCCTTCCATTAATAAAAGAAGTATTTTTCCTTTTATGCTTATTCACAGCGATGTGTGGGGTCCTTCCCCTGTGGTTTCTACCTCCGGTTATCGGTGGTTTGTCACATTTATTGATTGTTATTCCCGTGTGACTTGGGTTTATTTACTTCGCACTAAAAATAAGGTTTTTTCGTGCTTCAAAAATTTTCATAAAATGGTTTCCAATCTCTTAAATGCGACTATCAAAATTCTTAGGAGTGATAATGGAACTGAATATGTTGATGGAGCTTTCAGGGCATATCTCGAAGAGCATGACATTCTTTATCAGACTAGTTGTGTTGGCACTCCTGAACAGAATGGAGTTGCCGAATGCAAGAATGGCCACCTCCTTGAGGTTGCTCGCTCACTCTTGTTTACCATGAACGTTCCTAAGTCTTTTTGGGGGGATGCTGTTTTTACCGCGGCTTACCTTATTAACCGTATGCCCTCTAGTGTCCTCCACTTCCAAATTCCTCTTGAGCTCCTCCTTGTCACTTATCCCACTTCTTCCCTTCCGCCTCGGGTTTTTGGTAGTGTTTGTTTTGTTCATCTTCAACCTCGTACTCGTGGAAAGCTTGATTCTAAGGTTGTCCGATGTGTCTTTCTTGGTTATTCTGCTACTCAGAAGGGTTACAAATGCTATGACCCTCACACTCATAAGCTGTATGTTAGTATGGATGTCACCTTCCGTGAATCTGAGTCCTTTTTTCCTTGTCATCTGCTATCTCCTCAGGGGAGAGTGGTATAGATGAGATTATGGATAAGACGGAGACGGCATATCAACATGAGTTGTCTTTTTTCCTTCCTAATCAGCGGGCTATTATTTGTGGTGAGGGGGAGCCTACGAGTTTTGTTGATGAGACTGATATTGGTGGTCGTTTGGACAGAGTTGATCTTAAGACTTATTCACGGCGTCAGAAAGAGCGGGCTTCTCTTGTGCCACCGAGTCAATCATCTCCTATGCTAGTTCCACAACCAGTTTTCACTGACTCTACAGGTAATGATCCTCAGTCCATTTCTTCACCTGTTGTTGATAGTCCTGTTGTTGATGATCTAAGTCTTCCTATTACTCTCAGAAAGGGGGTTAGAGCCTGTACTCAACACCCCATTTTTAAATTCGTGTCATATGATTCGTTGTCTTCTCCATATCGTGCTTTTGTTTCATCTCTTTCTTCTATGTGTATTCCGCAGGGTTGGAAAGAGGCCATTAATGATCTTAAGTGGAAGGTAGCTATGGTAGAAGAGATGCAAGTTTTGAGTAAAAATAACACATGAGACTTGGTGTCTTTACCTAATGGAAAAAAACCAGTCAGATGTAATTGGGTGTTCACTATCAAGCACAATGCAGATGGGACAATTGAACGGTACAAAGCAAGACTAGTGGCCAAGGGATTTACCCAGACATATGGAATAGACTATCAAGAAACTTTTGCCCCGGTAGCAAAGATGAATTCCATTCGAGCTATTCTGTCGTGTGCTGCTAATTTGGGATGGCCTCTACAACAACTAGATATAAAGCATGTTTTTCTTCATGGGGATTTGGAGGAGGAGGTATATATGAATGTACCTCCAGGATTCTCCTCACAGTCTACAGTTGGAAAGGTTTGTAGATTGAAGAAGGCTTTATACGGTTTGAAACAATCTCTTAGAGCCTGGTTTGGTAGATTCCTGAAGGCAATGCTGGGATTTGGGTATCAGCAAAGCAATGCCGATCACACCTTGTTTGTCAAACACAATGTACATAAGGCAATAGTGCTTATTGTATATGTGGATGACATAGTTGTGACAGGTAATGATGAGGAGGAGGTGACCCATCTCAAGATGTTGTTAGCCGAGGAGTTTGAGATAAAAGACCTTGGTCCATTGAGATACTTTCTTGGGATTGAAGTTGCTAGATCTGATAAAGGCATCTTCATTTCTTAAAGGAAGTACATTCTAGATCTTTTTGCGAAACGGGCATGTTAGGCTGCAGACCAGCTGAGTCACCGATTGAGACTAATCATCGTCTTTGTAGTGGGGTTGATGAGCTTGTGGAAAAGGAAAAGTACCAAAGACTTGTGGGAAGACTGATATATCTATCTCATACTCGTCCAGATATTACCTATGTAGTTGGGATAGTGAGTCAGTTTATGCATGATCCTCGTGCAACTCATTTGGATGCCGTCTATCGCATTTTGAGGTATCTTAAATCTGCTCCTGGAAAAGGAATTTTGTTCTCTAATCATGGTCATGTGAGGTTGGAAGTATTCACAGATGCAGATTGGGCAGGCTCTATAGATGACAGACGCTCGACCTTTGGTTACTGTGCTTTTGTAGGGGGAAATCTAGTCACATGGCGTAGCAAGAAGCAGGCAGTAGTATCCAGATCTAGTGCTGAAGCTGAATACAGGGCTATGGCACATGGGACATGCGAACTAATGTGGCTTCAATCTTTGTTGAGATCATAGGGCTTGATTGCAATGATCCCATGACTTTGTATTGCGACAGCAAGGCTGCTATTAGTATTGCACACAATCCTGTTCAACATGACCGGACTAAGCATGTTGAGATTGACAGACATTTCATTAAGGAGAAGTTGAATAAGAGTGTGATATGTATGTCTTTTGTTAAGTCTGAAGATCAACTGGCGGATGTTTTTACTAAGGGTCTTAGTAGTAAAGTCTTTCACCCTATTTGTTGCAAGTTGGGCACGAGAGACATCTTTGCACCAACTTGAGGGGGAGTGTTAAGTGTTAAGGGTATTTTGGTCTTTGTGTCTTATTCTTATTAGTATAAATAGTTGTGTGTTAAGGGGGAAACCCTACGTTTTTTGAATAATATACAGCAGCTAGTTCTCTCTCTCTCTCTCTCACAGTTCTTCTTCTTCTTCTCCTTCTCCTTCTCATCCATCCATTCAACAAAGAACCACGCTTAAATTAGATACTACTTGTCCCAGTCCCAACAGTTACATTTTATGTTTTCACATGCTCAGTGTGCTATGAAATGGCCATGTGTCACTTACATTATTACTTAAAGCATGCTCAGTGTGCTAGTACATTATTACAAAACTGTCACTATCTTCTTTATTTTCCATCCATGACTCTTTCTTCTTGGTTCTTCAGTTTGGCTTAGTGCATATATCAACTGGAGATCTTCTAAGGGCTGAAGTATCAGCTGGGACAGAAATTGGGAATAAAGCAAAAGAATACATGAGCACGGGTCGTTTGGTTCCTGATGAAATTGTGACAACTGTATGACATGATCTCCACTTTGGTTTTCTTTTTCTCTTTTCCATTTCATGCGTTACAGGAAACAAATACTTTCTTTTGTAGATGGTGACAGCCCGATTATCACAAAAAGATGTAAAAGAGAAAGGGTGGCTCCTAGATGGATACCCACGAAGCTTTGACCAAGCGCAGAGTCTGGAAAAACTGAAGATCAGACCCGATATTTACGTTGTATTGGATGTATGTCAATTTCTCTTTTATCTCTAGTTGGTGCTACTTCCACCAGCTCCTGAATGTTCATTAAAATTTATTGTTCTTTGTCCTACTACACATCCCTCTCAACATTTCAGCTTCTTTTTTTATTTTAACTTTTTATTGGTGAAAAAAAGTCCTATTGTACACACAGAGTATGCAATTGAAAGTAAAAAAATTCTAGTGTTTCAGCTGTGATTTTGTCTTTTTAATTCTTTCAGAAGATCAAACAAACATTTTCACAAACATGTCCTATTTATGAAGTGCCTTAAAAGTTTTTTAACTCAATTTTCTAATTGCAATGTTTGCAATTTTTTTTCTCCATTTGTTAAAACTTTTACAGAATTGAGCTTTTACAGCAATGTTCTCTCTTTATATTCAGGTTCCTGATGAAATTCTAATCAACAGATGTGTTGGTAGAAGGCTGGACCCTGTAACAGGGAAGATTTACCATATAAAAAATTTCCCTCCAGAGACCGAAGAGATTAAAGCAAGGCTCATAACGCGTCCTGATGACACAGAGGAAAAAGTATGCTTACCCAACATTTATAATCTAAATTTATGTTCCTGTCACTCATTGCTTGTTAATTCACATGGATGTACCATGAATTTAACCAGCAACTCTTAAGTGATATTATTATAATATAATGCAAACTAATCTTTGCAGCAAACAAAAACAACTTTGACATATTCACTTTGAGAGAGAGAGAGAGAGAGAGAGAGAGAAGATCAATCAAGATGATAGGGTAAGAGGTTTGGACAAGTTTTGGACACAGACACTTGTCAAACACTTCCTGACATGTGTTGTACACATGTCCAAATTTGTCATATTATTTTGTAAAATATTTAGACCTTGACACACTTCAGACACTTGTGGGATGCACGTGTCCATTGCTTATAGACAATTACGAAACACATTACAAGTTTGAACAAAATAATTTAGGTTCCAATGATAAAAGAAAAATAATGTAGATTTATACATATTAATCCATCCTCCTTTAAATTTTAGAAATTAATGTTATGTTGTATATTTTTAATTATCCTTGAACGAAGTATTCATATAATGACATAATAAATATATAAAACAATATATTTTGCACTTATTCCCCACATGTCATGTCCTTTATTTTTCAAAAATTGTCTTGTCAACTTGTCTGTGTCGTTTGTCCATGTCCATGCTTCTTAGATGCTAGGCTTGTCAAAAAAACACAAACAGAAATGAGCACTCAGGTGATACCTTTTCTATGACTGATACAGCAAGATGTTATATACCCTTTAAGCTTACCAAGCCACATAACTAGAAACATTTTTTGATAGGCCGCATAACTAGAAACCTAGAATCAGGAAAAAAGAAAAAAGGAGAATAAAATAATCTCAAAATCAGGATGGTTTTGCTACAATATATCTGAACCAAAAGATTAGAACTATCCATCTTACAATATAACTTGGCACAGATATATTAGTAAATCTAGGTGGAACTTTAAAGATCAAATCTAGCCCTACAAATTCACCACAGATGCATTGAATTTTCTTGAGGAGATGGTAAGGAATTGCACATGATTTCTGAAATGGACAGTATTAATTTAGGAAAAGTATGTCAACTCGCAAGATGATTCTGTACTTAGATACTATGATCTATGTAAAGTTGTGCTTAGACCATCTAGGCTATTTTTAGGAAATGGACAATATTATCTATGTAAAATTTCAGCATGCAATTATTAGTTCTGAAAATTGTAATCTATTTTTGTTATCTAACCTGATCCTCAAACTCCTGTTGGCTTCTAACATATAACTTTATTATTGATTCTAGGTGAAATCGCGTCTGCAAATATATAAGCGGAATGTTGAAGCAATCTTATCAACGTACATGGATATATTGAAGAAGGTGTTTGCATAATCTAATCATCTCAATATATACATTTTCCTTGCTTTTTTTTTCTTTTTTTTTTTTTGCATTATATTATATTCAAAACTGTGATTTTTAGTTGTTTCTTTATGTTCACAGATTGATGGAAATCGTCCAAAAGAAGTAATTTTCAAAGATATAGACTCTTTGTTGTCTCAAGTGCAGAAGGAGAAGGAAAAAACAACAAAATTAGGTACGTGGTTTTAGGATTGAAGCACAGGCTGTACAATTATGCTACACTATTCTTTATTCAGATGTTTAAAGATTATCTGCAAAATTATTCATATACAGAGCTGGAAGTGAGCACATGGTATTAGTAGCAGATTCATGAATTTTTCTCATTTGGGTGACATTTAAATGAGTTCATGTGAACAAAATGTCTTGATGATCTAACTCTTTCATGTTTATGTACATTCACCTGATAATAGTTATAACATATTATTTAGGTACTCACTATGCTTTAGCTATTTTAATTTTATGTACTATCTAAAAAAAATTGGCATTTCTCACATAATACCATTTACATGTGATGGCTGATGATCTCTATATCAATGGAGAACTCCAGCATGACTTTACAATAGCTGGTAGGATTTTCCCTTATCTAAGCATGAGTAATTTTAACTTCTATGTTTCGTCAAATTTCATCTGTTTCTTATCTGTCCTAGGAAAATCAGCACTTCAAACACCTTCAAGTCAGGTATCATTCTATACATTGAAAACTTTAATTTCTCCAAAATTTCCCTTTTACATTGCTATGGGAGTAGCAGAAAATGTAAAGGTGATTAGAAGGCTAGTACTTTTGTCAATTTGCTCTTTTTATTTTGATTTTTCCTTCTACAGGAAATTTGGAGAGGGATTCCTACTAGATTGAATAATATTCCTCACTCTAGGGAAATCAGGGAATATTTCTATGATGATGTGCTCCAAGCTACACAGAGAGCCATAAATGATGGAAAAACTCGACTGAAGGTCAGGTATTTGTTAAACATGCTTTTGATTGGCGACCCTATTAGTGAACAGAGAAATTAGCATATTATGGCTTCATAAAATCATTATATTTAATAATAAAGTTATTGTTGTTTCAAGTGAATCATGGTTTGTTTTCTTTTTAAAAAGTATTGGAGATCATAGATGTGAACTAAAAGTATAGAAGTTAGTTATTTGATGAACTTTGATATCCCTTGTCAATGAATAACTGTGAGATATGAGCAAACAAATAATACCAAGTTACTTTAACTGTCTCATCTTTTATTGACTTTTATGAGAGAAGTTTTGGAGAATAGGAGTTCATCACATGCCAGTATGCATTTATTAGAATGTTATTATCATGAAACCAAACAAGACAGGATAAAGGTCCATTTTTCTGGAAACAAAATGTAGTGTTAGATAACATACTCCATACGCTATCTAGAGTGTGGCAATACGATTTTTGGAGTTATCGGTATAACTTTTTGGAGTGCTATTAAAACCTACTTAGTGATTCATTGGAGAGACATAAGCAAACAGTGCATGTTCCTTCATATAACCACACTTACCCATCAAGTTCAGTAGTTGTGAATATTTTAGCTTATATCGCTATTTAAAATTGACAGGTGGAGATCAATATCCCAGAGCTGAACCCAGAAATGGTGAGGGACGTATTTTACTTGTCTACCCCATAATTTGTTTAGAGTTAACCATATCTTATGATGCACAGGATGTTTATCGAATAGGTACTCTAATGGAACTTGTCAGAGTTCTAGCTTTAAATTTTGCTGACGATGGAAAGCGCATCAAGGTAAACCTATCTATAAATTGCTTCAGTTGTGGTCACTAATTTTTCATATTTAAGTTACAAAGTTGTTAAAAACTTAAAACCGATCTATATATATTGAGTTGTTCAGAATTCTGTTTTTATAGGTTTGTGTTCAAGGGTCTATGGGAGAAGGAGCGCTTGCAGGAATGCCACTACAGCTTGCTGGAACCAGAACAATATTGGAGTACATGGACTGGGGTGATTATGGTGCAATGGGAAACTTCATTAACATAGGTTCTATAGGTATTGGACTTAGTATAATTATGCGCACAAAAGATTGTCTATCTCTAATTCTAGCACAAATATGATATATGAAGGATAATTTGTGAAATAATGCTTACCAAGTTATGTTACAAAATATTATGTTAGCAGTCATTAGAAAGGTAAATGTGATAGTACACTAGATTTTTGAAAACATTGTCCTATTTAAAATTTTGGGATCCTTAACCTTTGAAGTTGTGATTCATTCAATATGTGAGTTTTCTTCTCCTCTTTTCAGTTCATTGATAGCCTTTTACCAATAATTCATGAACACATCCTATAAGAGGCCATATATTTTTACAAGGCTAATATGGTAAAATTCTTTGGTTTTTCATGCTATACTTGGGAGGTGCCAGTTAATTTAGCTAGTAAAGTCTCTTGATAGTTGTACTAGACTGGCATTAAATCTCTCCTTCATTTGAGTTGGAGCATTATGGGTAGGCTGATGAGGGGTACCCCTACTTGTGTAGCCCAACATTTTTCTTTGGACTCAAACGAGAAATAATTATTATAAAAGCAATGCTAAACAAACAAATAAACATGTCATTGTCATATCTTTGTTTTAATTTACACTCAAATACCACATTTTGGAGATTG
Source organism: Camellia granthamiana (assembly GCA_036172215.1). NCBI lineage: Eukaryota > Viridiplantae > Streptophyta > Magnoliopsida > Ericales > Theaceae > Camellia > Camellia granthamiana. The sequence continues at coordinate 119,894,271 of CM069904.1, forward strand.
GAGCATAAAAGGGTTATAAGGAGCTATATATGAATTATATGCAAATATGTTATGGATAGCTTTACTTGGATATATTTGTACTTAATGCACTTAGGTTACTAACCCCAATATTGTGACAATAGCGTTCCTAAAAAAGCTTGATCCTTAAATTCTGAAAACGTAGGAACAGTTAAGAGGCCAACTTTGTGAATCTTTTTTTGCATTTTTTACTTGGTTTGATGCTCAATTGTCTTGATGCCCATATCTATATATTTTATTTTTATTCCACAGGCGGAAAAGAGGTCACTGAACAAGATGACTTGTTTATTTTAGTGGCTCCCCAAAATGCTGTGGGAAATTGCATTATCGATGTACGGAACTTAACATAATTTTTAAAAATGCTTTTTAAGACACCTCTACTTTCACAGGCTTTAATTTCCCTTGTCATTTACAAGCTGTCATGTTAAATAATGTAGGATCTAAGAGCTATGACTGACGCTGCTGGTAACCGTCCTGTAATTCTAATCAATCCTAGGCTCAAGGTTTTGTTCCTTCATAATCTCAAGCTGAATTCATTTCTGTAATTTTTTGCATGCCTGAAATATTTATCATTTCTGTTCCTTTGTCAGTGAACATCAAGAAATCTCCCACTCTTTGTATCATGTAATTGTATTAAACCATCCAGTGTTCAAGGAAAATAAAAGGATACCCAAGTATCATTCTATGGGGACCAATCATTAGAAAACATTGAAAATGGCAGCTAAAATATCAGCATATCAGAACATTTTATATCTTTCCAATTCTTTTTGTCCAATTTCTCAAAAATTGGAACAATCGACATATAATTTTTTTTTGGTTTGATATTTTTTCGATGTAATTCTATTTTTGAACCATGAAATTCTGTTGGGTTCCTTTAATCATTCTTTGCTTTGAGTTACATATTTAACACACTGCGCATGGGATCTTTTTGACATCAAATAATGGTTTTTCTACCAACATTCCGACAAAAATATCATGCAAATACTTGTCTAGTTGTGTTACTAATTCTGTTTGAAATGTTCTCATAATCAGGATTTACCTGCTTCAAGTGGTATCATGCAAGTAAGTAATAAAACCAGTGAACCCATAGTGACACACATTGATTGATATCTTTTGGTACTGACTGTGCCACTTGTCCTCCAGACAATGGGTCGAGACAAGAGATTGGAATATGCAGCATCATTTGAACATTGCTATCACTTCCGGCTTCTCTATTATGCAGGAACTCAATATCCAATTATGGGCGCTCTCAGGTGAATCATTGCAATTCCTGTTACTTTTCAGATGCAAATTTCGTCATATATATGCAATGAAAGTGCAGATAAACTTTCTCTCTCCCTCCCCTCTGCGCACAGTTTAAATCCTTTTGTATCAGAAATTCCAAAAAAATTGTCTTATTTTTTTTTTTCCTCAAACCAAAAAACATAATATCATTCATTAGGTAGATGAAAAACAAAGGGACTGGAGCAAAATTACTACAATATTGCAATCCCAAAACAGTTCATGAAAGTTGACCTGTGAGGAAGTCATCAACATGTTTATGATACTGGTTTAATATGTTGTTTCAGTCAATGAAAATTTATGTTACTAAGTAATTTTCATTCTGACAAATAACCTTTTGACAAGCAGGGAGGTCTTACAAAATGGCTTGTTGTGAGGAAAAGAGTTAAAAGCAATAAATATGCATGTAAGGTATGATAGCACCTAAGAAGTATGGACACACATGGGTACGAACACAGGACACAACGATTCTCAAAAAATTAAAATATGAACAGAGTGGAGATATGGCCAAACAAAAGTTTTTATTTAGTATCTGTAGGAATATAAATTTAGGTTACATAGATATGAGAGGCACCGATGTATATATTGGTGTATTTCTATATTTTTCTATTTTTTCCCTCTTTATTTCTGTATATTTTACTTGACCCCAAAGTAGCTTTCTAAAATTATAAATTAAAAGACATAAAAAAACCTACAAAGGTGTCCAAAGGTGTATCCATGAAGTGTCGTACAAAAATAATAATAATTAAAATAATTGACACGACATGAGTCCTCGCCGTGTTGGACATAGCATCCATCTTGGAGTGTCGGTGCGCTGCTTCTTAGGATAGCACAGCCCCTAGAGTTGTCCTCTATTTCCAAAAGGACCAAAATTTATTATTATTATCTTTTTGTTCAACTTTTCTTCCTTTATGTGTACATGAATTTCTTTACATTTTGCTTACTATTTACAAATCAAAGATTAGCATGTGTGTGCATGTCAGTATTAATGTTCCTAGCTTAAATATTCCTCATGACTTCAGGATGTCTTATCCATACGGGTATGAATTGTACAAGAGGGTGGATGACCCATCTAGGAAGGAGAAGTACATTATCTTGTCAACATTTCCAAAAAGGCCTGACAGTGATGAAATCAACGATGCATTTGAAGGAAAGCCAAGGTAACACATATATAAGTTTTTCAGAAATGCTAGATACTGTCATGCCATCACTCTCTTCCTTCACTTCTCAAGCCAAACCATGGTCCTAATTAGGTCGTTTCTTTTTTGTCAACACTTGCAGAAACCAAGCTAAAAAGGCCTCAGGAATTTGGTAAGGATCCTCCAAGCTCATTGCATCGGTTTTTAGTTGTCTCGTCGTTGTGTTGATCAATATACTTGACTTCTTCTAGGGGCTTCTTAAGCGGAGTATTTTGAACAGAAAGAGAGATATTCAATGTTCCACACATGGATAATATACACATGTCAACATAGAAACTGGGCTCAAGTGTAAGCATTGTTTCATCAAATCTTTTTCCTACACTAGATCTGATTTTGAAGATGTTTGTTCAGAAAAATATATATTTAACCCTTTAAATATATATATATATATATATATTAAAATAGCACAGTGTTGTCAAATATTGAAAGAGAAGAGCTGAACTTATTACTTTTGCTTGGTTGGGATTGTAAAACGAGACGAATATGAATAAGCATGTCTCTTTTTTCTTCTCTTTATTCGATTGGGAATGAGCTTGTCTTAAAAATGCAATTTTTTTGGGGGTTATCTATATATATATATTTTTGAATATGCATGTCTTTTTCTTTTCCCTTTTTCCCAACAAATTGGAGATCAAAACATAGCTGTCCAAAAAAATAGCCCATTTTTATACAATTGAGAAGATTTGAAATTTAAACATGAATGAAACATGCTAAAAAAAAAATGACTCATATATATTTTTATTTTATTTTTTTGTTTTTTAGTACAAGGGAGGAGAGGGGTAGTTGAATTCATAACCGCCTAGTAAGGTAGATGGATTCTGACTACTAGTGTTTTTTTTTATTTATGAAAAGTGTAAGGGTCCTCCTCACAAGACGCGGTGTAGATTATTTTTGAGTAAAGGTTGTAAACAAGTGGAGCCGAATTCACATATGTTGCTAATGTTTGGAGCAAGCATTGCGACAAGCAGCAGCATACCTTGCGAGAAACAGAGGCACATCACAAAACCAAATTTCAAAGTAAATATTAGGGATAACATAATACTACATAATAATGTTATTAATTAATGAGAAATTTCATATATTGATAGTAGAGACAATATGGTTGGATTAGTGAGAGATAGAGAAGAATAGCAGTAATACTACACAACAGTATTACTAACTAATGAGAAATTTTACATAGTGATAGCATAGACTATAGTCTATATGGTTGGGTTAGTAAGAGAGATAGGAGGTATCCATCCTGTAGATTGTAATTCTTTGCTATGATTTTTTGTGCAAATATTTTGAGTGCGTTTAGGGATTTGTCATTTTCTCATTCAAACCGGATTATTGTACCAAAAATTATTACAGAGAATTTTAATCCCTTTTTTTTTATATATGATTATATATATATATATATTCTTTCAACCTCATTTTTAAGGATGACCATCTTTATTTGATGTTTTGTTTATTACATGATGTGAATGTCATTTAAATATAAATAAGTGTGAATAAGGTGTTGACTAAAATAGGATAGGAGAAGTTGATAATTCTAATATTATTTATTTATTATAAGTTTAATGAAAGAATAAATAAGGTGTTGACTAAAATATGATAGGAGAAGTTGATAATTCTAATATTATTTATTTATTTATTATAAGTTTAACGAAAGAGTGAATAAGGTGTTGACTAAAATTGTAATAATTCAGATTTTTAATTATTCTGTAAAATTTATATTAATATTATTTAATCACAGTTAGGAAAATATACGATTTATTTTGTATTATTATGTGTAATTTTGTAAAATAATATAATTAGTAAAAAAAATTTAGGGGTCAAAGTATAAATAAATAATAATAAATGAATATATAAATCTAATTTGGCATTGGGTTATCAAATATGAAATTATAATACTAGTTGGGCCAAATTAAAGTTAAAGATAGTAAATAAATAAATATAAAAGTAATAATAATAATAATAATAATAATAATAATAATAATAATAATAATAATAATAATAATAATAGATGTGGTAGTAAAATGAATAATTAATTTTCTATTGATATACGATAGAGTGTAATTTAATGGAAAATTTGGCTATAAACCCCCTTTGTCTTCCTTTCATTGTTAAAAGGACTAAGAAAAAAATTATACTTGCTAAACCCCCTTATAATTATAAAGTGTTGCATAAAGGACAAATTTATTATTTAAATATTTTATATGACTATTATACCCACTCTCTTCCCCACTCTCTTCCTTTCCACAGATGGCATCTTCAAGAAGACCGGCGAGCTCTGCAACTTGTGCGGCACCGAAGCCGCCGTCATCACCTTCTCCAACACCGGCAACACCTTCGCCTTCGGTAACCCCTCCGTCGACTCCGTCTTCGACCGTTACCTCTCCATGACTTCATCATCCTCTAAAGCCTCCGCAAGCTTCTCTTAGGGTTTCAATTCAAATCTGTGCACAGTTCCTGCAAATCGCACTGATATATATATATATATCTATATATATGTATGTGTTTGTGTGTTTTGAGATTTGAATTCGAATATATACATATCTACATATTCCGATCTCTAATATATATATATATATCTATATATATGTGTGTTTTGAGCCTTTAAAATCTGAAAAATCTGTGTGTATGAAAAATCTCAAGATTTTTGAAAGCTCAAAGTTTCAAAAATCTGAAAAATCTGAAGAACCGGGGTATGAAAAATTGAGATTTCTTTGAAATTTTCAAATTATAGGCCTGATTCAAGGATTATTGGCCTGATTCAATGTTTTTCAGAGTAAACATCAATTGATTCAAGGATTATAGGCCTGATTCAAAGCTCAAAGCTCAAAGTTCCATCAATTTTTCAAAGTAAACATCAAATTTCATTTGATAGAACCAGAGTAAAATTTTATTCTGGTTCTATTGCTCTGTTTTTTTCATTTGACAGAACCAGAGTAAAATTTTACTTTTATACAGAATAAAATTTTACTTTTAGCTTCAGAGTTTCACAGTTTACTTGTTTTTCAGAGTAAAATTTTACTTTTATACAGAGTAAAATTTTACTTTTAGTTTCAGAGTGTAAAATTTTACTCTCATTCAGAGTAAAATTTTACTTTAGTTTCAGAATGTAACATTTTACTCTTACTCAGAGTAAAATTTTACTTTCACACAGAGTAAAATTTTACTCTGAAATATATAGTGAAGATGGCTTAATAGGAGAGCTGATAGATATGAGGGTAATATAGTAAAAGAAACAAGTTTTAAAATATCAGGGGGTTTTGAAAGTACTTATATAATTCTTGTCCTTTTGAAAGACAAATTAGATAGTGAGGGGGCTATCACCAAATCCCCCTAATTTAATTAGAGATTAATTTATTTATATAATTATATTAGAAAATTGGTTCAAAGTGTAATTATCTTAAATTAATAAGATAACTATAGTTCTAAAAGGATTTCAATCCAAATCTTAGATAGATTGCCGTGGACACGTGGAGGGAAATGGTAAGGCCTGCTTCCCTGTAAATGGTGAGGAGATAAAGATCAAAGAGGAAGAAAAGGAAATAGAAAGGAAAAGGAAATAGAAAGGAAAATGAGAGCGAAGGAACATCCGTGAGAAGGTAGTACAAATAAGAAGAAAATAGTAAGGGTCAATATTAAGATGAGTTATATTATACCTTGAGTCACCATAACATATTTTACGTATGTTTTGACTTATCATATTTATTTTATACAAGTTATGTTTTATAAATTATTATAAATTATATTAATATTTTAATTACGTGGATTAATTTCTGAACTCTATTTGTTTAAAATAAAACCCATGGATATGTTTGTTTATATTTTAAAGAATATTTGACTATGACCTTATAAACAAGGGTTTTTTTTTAAAATCCCTAGTATTATGATTTTATAACATAAAGGACACTCAATATTTTCATAATGTCTAAGGTCCCTCAACATCAATCCAGAGAAAATTTGATCTAGAGAAAATTCAATCCAGAGAATTTCTCTGGACACATTACAGAGAAAATTCCAAATTTCTCTGAGTTTTTGTGAATTTCTCTAGACTAGAAGGGAATTTTCACTTGACTTTTTGTGAATTTCTCTGGGTTGGAAGGTAATTTCTCTGGACTGAGAGAATTTCTCTAGGACAGTTTATCAAATCAATAGAATAACAGATTCAACTCTACCTATTTTGTCATAGAGAAAATCTCAACATAGAAATTTTGGAAAGAATTTCTCTGGATTTTTTAGAGAAATTTTAAAAATTTCTCTAACCTTCCCCTAACCTTTCTACTCTCCAGAGAAATTTTGGAAATTTCTTTGGCCTTCCCTCTCTTCAGAGAAATTCCCCCTTCTATTTACACAATAATCACAGAGACAAAACCAGAGAAATTTAGTCCATCCAAGAGAAATTTACTCAAACTCAGAGAAAATCGCCCTTCAACCTAGAGAATTTCTCCGGACTCCCCAAACTCAGAGAAATTCCCAGACAAATATTTCCAGAGATTCTCTCACCTAAAGAATTTCTCTGGACTCTACAACCTAGAGAAAATTCCCAGGCTAATATTTCCAGAGAAATTCTCTCAACCTATAGAATTTCTCTGGACTCCATAACCTAGAGAAAATCCCAGACAAACCTTTCCTTATTGCCATCACATGTATTTGAACCCACAGTTGGAAGGCCATGGGAAAAAAGATCAAGAGAATTTGCATTGCGTGTCCACTGGAAGGCACTGTTGGTTGTAAAGAAAAGCAAAACCCACCACCTCATCTTTACATATTCATCATATATACTGTCATGACCGAAACCCGCCCCTATGGGTTTAGCATCGTAACCGGCTAGTAATCCGTGATTACCGAAGGCCTACTTAAAAGTAACGACAATAACACAGAGTAAAGGGCTGGCGGAAGCCAAACAGTATAAAAGATGTTCAATGAGCTGTGAAAATCTGAATGCAAAAAGACTTCTATGAATAAGTCACATTCATAACCAAAAGCATATATACATAACAGATATACAAAACATCCAGGTTAGGGACCTGATCCCTTCACCATAACTGTACAATCAAACTAATTCAGTCAGTACAAAACAAAGACAAAAAGGGTGAATCTAGAACACCCCAAAACAGCCTTAGCTTGACGGGCTTGGAACCTCAAAGTGAGGCACAATGGTTGGCTTGACAAAACAAGAGCTTAACACGACACTCCTAGCTCCAGTCCGGTGCCTAGACACCTACATATAAATATAAACAGTGAGCTAAAGCCTAGTGAATAACAACTGTGTACAGAGGTTAAGAATGAATGCCCTTTCAGTAATTAAACAGTCATATCAGTCATTTAGAAACCATAGCAGTCATATGTGGTACATCCAATAGCAAAACAATACAGTAGGTCTTAACAGACCGAACAGTCAGTTGATGGCCATCAGAACAGTATACAGTATTGGTTCCAAGTATTGGAGCCGACAGAGATCTCTGTGACAGTAGCAGTACAGTAACAGTACAGTAGCAGTAACAGTAACAGTAAGTTGCTATGGATGCCACAAGTACAATTCATAAAATAGGACAAACATTCATTCAGTAAACAGAATCACTTTAGAAAACAGTACAGTAGATTGTTCAGAAATAATCATAATTGAACATATATTTACAACATTATTACTCATAGAGCACTGGGCTATAGGCAAGCTAATGAGCGTCCTCGAATGCCAACCCTACATAGTAACAGAACGAACACATACTAAGTTACACGTTCGGGATAACAACTTAGCCCCTATCTTGACTTGGTGTGGTTCTATATCAATATCCTCATCAAGATGCCTTAAATATGGCCTAGGAATGCCAATGATGGAATGAGGATGCAAAGATGCATTTTAGAACACTTTTCAAAATTTACTGAAAATAGGGGTCTCGCTCGAGCGTGGCTTCCCACGCTCGAGCGAGCTTACCAAGACAGAGGGGTCGCTCAAGCGTGAACTCCTTCGCTCGAGTGGTCTGTAAAAATGCAAAAAGTACTGGTTACTGAAAATCTCCGCTCGATGCTCGCTCGAGCGTGAGACACAATCCTTGCTCGAGCGTAGGTTTCTTCGCTCGAGCGTGCGTCTGCACACGCAAAAAACTTGAGAGCTTGTAATCTACGCTCGAGCCAGCATTCCGTCACTCGAGCAGAACTCTGAACACAAAGGTGGTCGCTCGAGCGTGGAATCCTTTGCTCGAGCGTGGAAGACAAAATTTGAGTTTTCCATATTTGCCTCCAAAGCTCAAACCAAGCATTCAACACATCAAAACTCAATCTTTTGAGCCAATTTTCTGGAAAACACTTGGAAACTCATAACACAACATGTTTTGAAGATCAATTGATAAAATCAAAGCCCAAAGTTTGCCAATTAAATAGCAATTTCAAAGAAACTAGAAGAACAATGCAAAATCAAACATGCATGAGTTCCCATGAACTCTAATGTTTCAAAACATGACCAAATGCAAGATTTAGCTCAAAATCATGGTGAATTCATAAACCTCTACTAAAATATGCACATGCATGTAAGGATTTCATGCAAAACAACTTCAAATTTCAAGAACATGTACATGCATGCATGAATTCACTCTTAACTCAACACTTTACCCCAACTCTTGAATCTAAACACTAATTTACCATGAACCATGCAAGAAATAACTTAAGTTCACAATTAAAAGGAATGAATTCTCTACCTTAGGTCTTGAATCTCAAGTGTGCTAGCTCAATTTTGCAAATTCCCTTCAATTCCTCTAATTTCAAGCAAAACTTGTTGAATTCAACCTTGTTCTCCTACTCTCCCTCTCTCATACGGTTTGGTCTAAGAAAATGGCTGAATAATGGTGCATCAAATGATATGAATCACACTTCAAACAATGCCTCTAAAGTGGCCCACTAAATGGCAATATTGAAAATAAAACCAACTAATGTAATTTAGCTTTATTTAACCTAATCATTCCAAATCAAATTTTAATTAAGTCTACCATAAAATCACATAAATCCTAATTAGCATATGACACTAATCAATTTCTGATTTGGTCGCCGATAAGGCTTTCAATTCGCAGTTCGAAACTTAAAACACGAATAGATCAATCTACGACAAACAGATAGAAATGCAATTAAGGTAATACACTTATGCAATCAATTCAAAATTTTGCCATAATCAATTACTTATCATGCTAAAACACAGATTAGCACTAATCAGATGTGAGGGTTGTCACATATACACAATTATATATATATATATTATTCTTGTAATTCATCAATCTTAAAGACCATTTTTGTGAAATTGATTCAATTTTCAGTGTTATGCTCCAACTTTGCTTCGAAATTTTCGCGAATTTCGTCCAGGTGAGGGACAATTTCTATACTTATATACATACACATAGGTATATATGTTGGAAGGATGCGCCGCTAAGTTGTCACGATGTCGGCGAGTAGGTTGGCGAAGACGGTGCTGATTGGCGAGCTGGTATGGTGTCGATGTGAGCTAACAGCGACTTGGGTTGCGGTGTTGGTGTGTTCGGAGTTGCTGCGATGGGCGGTGTGCAAACGATGGTAATCCTCGGCATCGGTGGGAGATAGACGAAACTCATCTTTATCTTCATTGTCAGTGAAGAAGAGATTATCGGTAAGGTTTCGATTTCGTCTCTTCCTTAAGAAGCTCAGCCGATTCAAGAATTTCATCTCTCTCTCTTTCTCTCTTCTCTTGTAGCAAAAGGAGGAGGGGCTGTCATTGTAGTGTAACGATCAGACTGGTTTTGGAGTTAAATGCTGACTTTACGACCCAGAAAAGCGGTGACTGCAAAGGGAGAGGCAGTCATAAATTTGTTTTTAAAATACATTTCATATCAAAGAAAAAGATTGAGTTTGGGGATTTGGGGGAGTGGAAGAGAGCAATGAGAGAGACACACAGAGGGTGAGATATATATCAAATTTCTCTGTGATAGATGAGAGGAACCTTAGACATCAAAAAATAATATTGTGGATCTCTTCCATTACTAAAAATGGGAGAGGGACTTTAGACTAATTTTCCCTATAAACAATTATGTTTTGTAAGTACCACCACATGAGTCCCACGCCTTGGGGACTTAAATAACTACTGGCCTCTGTTTTGTCGCTTTGTGCCCTCTGTTGTCATGGATCTATTGACCTTTGTTCTGTACAGAGCAAAGTGCTACACTATTGTGGGAGCCACCTCTATAATCCGTACGAGCCACCTCTTGAATCCGTACCTTTATTCTGACTGTCACTCCTGTGACCTTTGTTCTGTTCTGTTCGGTACCGTGGTTATGGTTATTTATTTACATAATCTTAGTTTTGCTACTTAAATGATTATTTGTTTAGACTAAGTTATCTTAAATATTTTAGTACATAACTATCCATAGTTATTTTGTGTCCTTTATACTCTTGGTATAATATTTCTCACTCTGCCATGTGCTTATAGCTGTTTACCAATTTTCAGGAAGCAATGCAATTCAGAAATAGCTTTTGGAAAGTCTTAGATGTGGAGCTACGGAATAGACATACACAAACATTTTTATGATATTTTTATATGTAAATATCAAACTTTTTGGTCAATAAATTTTGTAATAAAAATAGAAGCTCCAATAATTATTTTAGTACCCTCACTTAAATATTATTTTCGCTCGTGTTTATTAATTTGTTCAAGAATTGGCCGGAGGTAACTTCAGTTACTGGTCATTACGATACTTAATCTTTGAGTACAGGGAGCGAGTCGTGACAAAAATATGATAGGAGAAGTTGATAATTTTAGTAGAAATTACAAATCAGGAGACAAAAAAATAATAATAATAAAATATAAAATTATGAAGAAGTTTATTACTATAATAATTAAAGTGGGTAAGTTTTACCATTGAAATGCATTTTTTTTTTTTTTTTTTTGGGGTGATAAACTGAAATGCAATTTGTCCACAATTCTACCTTGCTTGCATGTCAACTTCAAGTTTAATGAAAAGTAGGATTTTCTTAAGTTTAATGAAAGAGATGCCTTGCTTGCATGTCAACTTCACATTCTCTCATATGACTAACGCATGATGTCAGTAAACCATGTGATATGACATTATATCAACTATTACATTATTGAATAATGACTTGGACACCCTTTTTTTCTCACTCCTTTGACCCCCTCTTCACTTGATTGGCTACTTTTTCTTTCTTTCTTTTTTTTATTCCTTCTCCTCCAATCACCAACTGCCACGTATCTGTGGGGGGTGATGGGAGTGATGATTGGAGGGTGTCTCAATCATCACCCTACATTATTTACTAGTAATTACTTTCATAAAATATTAATGATAGATTAAAATAAAAAGTAAAGCTCTTATAAAAAATAGTTTCATAAAATATTAATGACAGTGCTTAAAAAGTAAACTCTTATTAAATAATATGATTAATATTATGTAAAATGTCATATCAAATAATATTGAAATATAATTATTCTAGTAGTTATTATTTTCATTTTCCAAATGCAAACTTGAGAGTTATGTATTACTCTTGGTATTGACATATACATAGTGTTTTATTTGTTTTTTTTTATTAATTTAAATAATGTGACATCACTTTTATGTTGATTTTAAAGTGACAACATGATAAATATCACAATTTGACTTTAAGATTACCAAATAATTGCTCAATACAAAGGGCCCTTTTGATATCATTTACAAGTTAATTATAGTTTTTTAGATTATTAACTTAAAAACTAAAATAAATTGTAAATATGTGTGGCAGACACTTTTTAATAATTTATCAAATAAAAAAAGTTTAGCATGTTTGGTTAAATAAATTATCATATAGTTTTTTTTTGTTGTGTAAATATCTAGAATGTCCTTATAATTATGAGCAAAGAGATGGGACTTTTTATGTCTATAAATAAGCTTGCAAATTTTGTTTAAGAAAACCTCTTCCATTTTTTTGGTCAAATAAATTAAAAAAGATATAATTTAAAATTACAACCGAACACTATTAATTAGTTTCTTTTTATAAACAAATTTACTTATAAGTGCTACCAAGTGGTATCCAACTATACACAACCATATGGTATGGACACTCTCAGCCCCGTTTGTTTTCAGAGATAGAATGGAGGAAATTTATAATAAGGGGATTTATAGTGAGGGGATTGTTAGTGAGGGGATTAAGTAAAATTGTGTTTGTTTTGATAATAGTGGTTAGTGTATGAATTGTTAAATTATTTTTATATAAAATAATAAAACAAATAAAAAAATATAAAAAATTAAACATTAATGTTTAAAAAAAAATCCCAATATGTAAAAAATAAAAAATTTCTAATCTCTCACTATTTTTCTAATACCACCTTCTCCTTCTCCATCTCAATCCCCCTTCTAACGTCCATCTTAATCCCCTCCTCCATCCTAATCCCTTCTCCAACTCTACAAATAAACACAACATTGAATAATCCCACCTCTATCCTAATCCTCTCCCATCCATTACACCCCAAAACAAACGGAGCCTCACATCAATTATAGTTTATTTTAATTTAAAAATCTGTATCAGATTGTTTGGTACATATTCTGCTTATAACTTATTAAACATAAATAACTTAAATAACTACAAAAGTTAAAAATTGAAGAAAATATATTTTTAACTTTTACTTTTTAATTATTAATTTTTAACTTTAAATAATCCCTTGTCACCTTAATTGCCTTGACACTATTTGAACCACCTCCAAGTCTGAATTTAGGACTTTTTTCAAAAGAAGATTGTCCAAGTACTCTCTAATGACTTGACTTGGTCGGTGTAATTTATATATATATTTTTTATTTTAAGAATTTTTGTCAGATTATTTGACATAATTTTTATTTATAACTTATTAAGCATAAATAATTTAAATAAATTTAAAAAATTTATTATTTAGAAGTTGAAAGAGGAATATTTTTAACTTATAGTTTTTTATTATAAATTTTTGTTTACAATAAGTTGTACCAAACAAATCTAATGTTTAAATGGTAAATTTGTAGTGAGAGGGGGAAAAAAAAAAGAAGCAGATGAAGAAGAAAAGAAATTGTACAAAATAGAAGTTAAAATTTTCTCTTATTTTTAAACTTTTTTCAGACTATATTTTCCTCATTTGTCGCCTCTTCACAATTTCTTCGAAAATTCAAGATTTAAATGAACATATTTAATTTCATTTTAACGCATCACAAGTATTATAAAATTTTGTACTTAAAAAATATTTATACATATCAATGTTGGATTAATAAGCGTATTTAAAATTTTCGATAAAATGGAGAAAAAAACTTGCCAAACAACACAAATTTTCAACAATGGATCTCTTCTGCATATGTCCAACTCAAGTTCGATATCTGTCTATTTATACATATCAATGTTGAATTAATAAGTGTATTTAAAATTTTCGATAAATGGAGAAAAAAAACTTGCCAAACTACACAATTTTTCAACAATGGATTTCTTCTGCATATGTCCAACTCCAGTTCGATATTTGTCTATTCCCAATTATAAAAGAATAATAATAATTGCAACAAATATGTTAGAAACATATATAAAATTTGATGTGTCAATGTCTTTAATTATAATATTAGGGACACAATTTCTTGATGGGTGATGGACCACAACAGCAACACCATGTGCCAGAGACCTCAGACGTGTAATCTTTTAAAAGCAAGTAGCAAACCATAATGTTGTAAGATTTTAAAACGTCCCACGTATGCTGAGGATGGCATTACCTAACCATTGTTTTGATTTTTTTAGATTAAAATTTATAAAACGAAAATGAGCGGTAGCTCGAAAAAGGAGCTCGAATTTGGCTCGAGAGAGGAGAAAAGAGGAAGAGAGGGAGAGGGAGAGGGAGAGGGAGAAAAGAGGAAGAGAGGGAGAGGGAGAGGGAGAGGCAGAGAGAGAGAAGCAGACGGGAAGAGAGAGAGAGAGAAGACGCCGGTGCCCAGCCGCCGATCGTCTCGCCGACGCCGTCGTGGCCTCGCCGCCCGCCGTCGTCGCCCAGCTCCAGATCGTCAGATCGTCGGCCTCCGCCTCCGCCTCTGCCTCCGCCGCCTCCGCTTCCTCCCCCTCCCCCTCCCCCTCCCCCTCCTCCCCCTCCCCCTCCCCCTCCGTCTTCTTCTTCTTCTTCTTCTGCCCGTCTTCTTCTTCTTCTGTCAAAAAAAAAAATACAGAGAAGGAGGGGTCAACGAGAAAAAGAGAAGAAAAAAAAAAAAAAAAAAAAAAAAGGGTCAAAACGACGTCGTTTTGACCCTCGAGCCAAATCTTGAGCCTCAACTCTCGAGCTACCTAGCACTGCCGTTTATAAAAAGAATAAAATAAGTTAAAATAATTAATAAGATAAAATATCACATCAAAATCATAATCATTTTATTTTTTTTTTCACAAATATTACAGCTAACTATAAAAAAAATCTAACCATATTTTCGAATACAAAAATTTTAATTTGTTAAAATAATTAAAAATTAAAATAACCTATTAAAATAGTCAATTTCCAAACGAGATTACAAATATTTGCTTGACTTTGAATATATATATATATATATTTAGATGTCCTACATTAGTCTTAAGAGCAGCTGTCTTTTTTTTTTTGGTTTGCACTGTCTTTAAAAAATACAAAATGTTAAAATATTTATAATTTTAATGCGTTTGAAATTAATTTTTATAATGAAATTTAATCTTTTGACTTTTTCAAAAAAAATTTAGTTAACGCAACTAAAAAGCTGTTAAAAAAAGCTTCTTATTTGTGAGTGAAAAAAGTTAATGTGACATATAATTGTTCTTTTTTTTTTCCTAAAAGCTGATTTTTTTTTTTTTTTTTTTTAAAACATCCCCAATATACTTTTCACATATTACAAAATGTTTTTATATACTTTTATAATTTTCTTTTTAATAAGGCTAAAATAACCAAAACTAATATAAATAATGTGAAAAAATAAAAATTAAATTAAAAAAAGGTACAATATACATTTTAGTAGAAAAAATGACAATATCATTTTTTTTTATTTAACTAACAAATTAATGATGAAAAATAAGTTAAATGTTATATGAATTAGAATTTCAAAAGAATTAATCTAATTATGTCAAGTTTGTGAAACTTAATGTATTTTTTCTAAATTTTGGCCCAATTTGAGAATCGGTTATTCAGTTGTCGTTTGGTAAAAACTTTTTTAGTTGACTTTTTGGAGTTGAGACTTTTAATTTGGAAATGTTCGTTTGGATTGACTTTTTTGACTTTTGTAAAAAAAAATGTGAAATGATTATGATTTGGATGTGACATTTTGTCTTATTGACATTTTGTCTTTTAGTAGCTAATTTAGTCCCAATCCAACCCAACCCACCCCACAGAGCTAAACGAAGCCTAGTTAGTAGTTTTTTTGACTTTTTGACTATTTTAACTTGGCTAAACAAGCTGTGTTTGGAATGATAATTGAATTTTTTTTTCTTTTTTTGTAGTTAATTTGATGGTTGTGAGATAAAAAGATAAATGATTATGAAATGTGACATTTTATCTTATTGACTATTTAAACTTATTTTATATTTATTAACTTTTTTAGCTTAAACTTAACTTCTCAAGAGATTAGTATAATTTACTCTCTTTTTTTTAATATAAATTTTAGTATAATTTTTTTTATACATTTTCTAACATTTTTCCTTTTTGTAATATAAATGTCATGGGACCTATTTTTTTAAATTTTTTTAATTTTTTTATCAAGAAAAGTAGAAGAGGGAACAAAAGAACTGACCAACTGCCAAACAGACGGCCAATTCAGGAGAGGGTTAAACACCCAATCCAGGAGAAGTTATTTAGTAGTTTAAGAGTATTGTTTCACACTATATAAATTATGACATTTGTCATGTTATCTCTTCCTAAGAGATAAATAATAGTGAGACTTACTATTTTAATCAATAAAACACATATTGAAATATCATTTGGATTTACCCCGAAGTAAATTATAGGCTGTGTTTGGACAAGCTTCTGAACCCTTCCCTTGAACCCTTTGTTTGGATAGAGTGTTTGAAAATTAATTCCACCACAGTTTTTAAAACACGCTTCTGTTTCACGTTTGGCAACAATTTGCAAGCCAAAACTCTCACTTGTTCGTACATATGCTCAGATTCGTCTTCTCCATTCTGAAAGTTCACGTGCCAAAGAAGAGCAAAGCTGATGCTTCACGGGTGAACTGCAGCTCTGAAATTACTTCCTTCTCTCTTTGAATGAATCGCTGACCTTCAAATCCAAAAATGCCTGCGAACCGATTACTTGCAATCCATAAATTGGCATCAACGAGCTCCCACAAATCAAGTGACGGTTAGTTTGTGCGTTGTGGTCGATTCACCATCCGTGAAACGAAACAACAATAACAAAGAGGTATAGTGTTCATAAATTTCTGAACAGAAATATATATGGGTTCTATAACTAATTGATTCTATGCTTACTTTCGAAATGTGTCTGTTGTAGGTCAAAGTTATGAAGCCTTTTCTCGAATTAGAGGGCGCCCGAAGCAACGCAGATCAATCAGTTGTACCCATTCCGTCACCGGTGACAATTATTCAACTCCTGCTCCTATGGCATGTATGTCTTTCAGTCGATCTGTTGTGGAATAGCTAAGAAGTGTAATGGGTTAGCTCTGATCTAGAGAGAAATTGGTTGAGTCGGTCATCCACCAAGACTTTTGGCAAGTCGTCCACCCGGACTTCCAGCCGGTCAATCGCCACCTATTTTGGTTCAGCTACTTCTTGTTCTGCTTTTGGTTTCTTCTTTTGCTCTTCCTATGCTTTCTTATAAAATGTTTAAATTTTGATTTTTTAGCAATCTTGAAATTTTGTTGTGATTAATCTTCATTTATCATATTTAAATTTCTATTTCCCAGCACAGTTTTGTTGTGATTAATTTTTATTTACCATATTTCATATGATTTCTTGCCTTTTTAGTGGTAGATGAGGTTCAATGGAAACAAGTTTGTTAGAAGTTATAGAGAAGTTGTAGAAAGTGTTCTATTTTTCAATTTCTTGCCTAGGCTTAGTTTAATATAAATTATGTGTTAGATGGATACCAAGAATTCAGATGATAATCAAGATACAAAAATGTGGAGCTCCAGAATTGAGTTATAGCTTATTAACATGTTGAGAGACGAGGTGCAAAAAAAACCAAACAAAAGACCATAGTACCGTCTGGACGTTGAGGCATTGGACCCATTTTGCAACGGAATTGCAAAATACGTACAGTTTCAATACACACCAAAACAGGTCAGACAAAAATATCAGCGACTCAAAGCTGATTACTTAACTTTCAAGCGGCTTTAGGCACAGACTAGTCTTGGATCGGATCCAATTGTAGGCATGGTTATTGCACCTGATGAATTTTGGGATAAATTATCATATTAACCTGTTCCCTATTACTTACATTTATTTGTAAAATGTTGTCACACATACCATACGCTTATGTTCATATTTTCTAATTGGAGGTAGGCATCAAAAAATGTAAAGAAATTCAAGACTAAAGGACTTGAGTATTTTCACAAAATGGCTGACATTGTTGAACACTGCTGTGCGACGGAGCCCTTGCCTCGTGCATCCGTACACGGGGTCCCTGACTTTGATGAAAAGGATGATATACTTAACAAATTTTGGTCGCCTGGAACTGGAGGTAGCAATGCGGCTGATGCCATTCCTGTTGATTTTTTGAGAGATGAGTACATGGAAACAGGTAAGGGCAAAAGTAAAAGGAGGGGCCATAGTCAGAGTGACAGTGGTCATTCCAAAAAGTCACGGTCAAGTGGTTTTGATGATGTTTGCGCAGCTTTCACTGCCTATGTATTGGCAAAGACGGAATAGTCCCGTACACGATCAATAGACACAGAGGCTATAAGCGCAAGTGGTGATGACTATTCCCTTGACGCATGTCAAGATGCCCTGCTTCAATTGGGAGACATACCACCAAAGAAGTATGTTAAGGCATTGACACTATTCAAAGATAAGGATTGGCGGAGGTTTTTTATGTGCACTCATGGGCATATGTGCCGATCAATGATCCTAGCTTTGTAGTGGTATGGAAGGTTTCGGCTGCTGCTGTGAGGAAATGGTTGCAAAAGGTAAGCAACAGGTTGAGCCTTGCTAAAAGGTGTGAGAAGTGGGGCTGGTTGACGGCCGGAAAACCCCCCGGTCGACTGGCTCTATGATGGACTCGGCTGCTGCTGCTATTGTGAAGCTCTGTACTTGATCAAAGCTCTTTATCTCTTCTTGTTTTACACGGATATGAGTTGTAAATATATTGATTGAATTTTTGAAATTAATTGTAGAAGGTGGTGGATTGAACTTGTTGTGAAGCTCTGAACAAAAATGAAAGCTCTTCCTCTCTTCTTGTTTTACATGATCAAGATTGTAAATACATAGACTGAATTTTTGAAATTTATTAAGGTGGTGGACTGAATTTGTGAAAGTAATTGAGGTAGCTGGTGGAGGAGCTGGTTGTATGTTTCAGGTTAGTGGTGGTTGTATTGACACTATTCGATGATGAAGATAAATGAAGATGGTAAAGAAGTTGTTGGTTGTATTGAAGTAATGAAGTTGTTGGGTGTTTTGAAGTCAAGCTATGAGGTTATTGTAGCCTCAGTCAAACTACGTTCCAAAAAGCTTTACTGTAGAATCATTTTTTGATTTTTTTTTTTTCTTTTATCAGAAATTGAGGCGCTGAGGTTTGGCAGGAGGGGCCATGGCTGTGCAGGACAAGTTTGCAGGTACATAGGTACATAGGGTTTGGTTAAGAGTGTTCATGGGTTTGGTTCAATCATCATGGGTGAGGCACAAAAATATAAATGATGAAGGTATATGGGGTTCACGGGTTTCCCATGAAGGTATATAGGTTCACGGTTTCCCACGAAATTGATGAAATTTAGCAAATGAAAAAATTCTAATAATATTGAATTATGTGTGGTAAATTGTGTAGATACTAAAGAAATGATATTCTAATTTTTGTTTGACTCCCAATATATATAATACTGATAAATTTTATGGCCATTTATTTGAAAATAACAATATAATAACTAGCAAATGATTTGTGACAGTAATTACTAAAAAATATAAAAATATTGTAACTTGAAAATATTGAAAATAACGTAATTCGAATCAAATATACAATCATAAGTTCGGTATGATCAGTAATTAAATATTTATTGTGACTTTTAAATTATTTTGTTTATAATATTTTGAATAAAAAAAAAATTTAATTGAAAATTTTTGTTAATAATTAATTTTTTGAATTGAATTTGAAAAAGAGTTTGGTTATTGCTGTTATTTTTTGCTAATCATTAATTTTTTCAATTGAATTTTAAAAAGAGTTTGGTTAAGATTGTTATTTTTTGTTAATAATTAATTTTTTGAATTGAATTTCAAAAAAAGTTTAGTTATAATTGTTGATCAGAAATTTTAATATAGTTTTGAGTTGTGTATTTGATTATGAGTTATAACTTTTTGAATTAAGTTTTGAAAACTCTTTTTAAAACTCACAACCAAATAAATTTTCTTATTTCATATGTCATATCAAACTTTCAAAACTCAATTCAATACTTAATTCGACACTCTTTTCAAAATTCATAACAAAATAAATTTTTTACACTCAAATCATAATTAAAAGTCATAAAATTAAAATATAACTCTATTATTAAATCATATTTTTAAAACTCTATCAAAGACAAGTACAAATTCTCCCCAATCTAAAGGAGGTAACCATTTTTGCATGGCTTTAGCAGTCCAATGACCTACTTGAAGTGACACTCTTCCACTCATTTTTTAACATGGCTCCTTTGAGAATTTGGGTTAAATTATATAAGTGCATTTTATTACATAAATATACTTATTTAGGTCATATTAATTAATATTTTATCTCTATTTTTTTACATATATTTTTATAAAAGGTAAAAAAATGTACTTATTTATAACATTCCAAACTAAAAACTTAAAAATTCATTTTTTGATTTCTAATTTATTTTTACTCATATCATTTATCTATTTTTTTTTTATATTTTAAAACAAAAAATCAAAAAATCAACTTTTAACAGCTTATCAGAACAACCCATAATTAGTTCAAAGTCACCCTTGGGTTTCTTTCAATATGTTCGAATAATCCTAAAATACTTGTTTTACTTAATAAAACAATACCATAAACAATAACCCTAAATGCTTTGTAATTATTACAAACAATTGACTTCTCTACTATGGAAAGGAATTTAATTCCATTACGAGTATTATTTTAATAATTTAAATAATTTATTTTATAAATTTTTTATGTATATTATTCATAAAAAAATAAGATTAATTTGATAAGTATAATATTTTTATTTTATGTGTTTGTTTCCAAAAAAATAGATAGTTTTTTTTTTTTTCAAAAATATACTTGTCGGCTAATTGTTTTAGAGACAAATGCAATAAAATAAAAAAATTACAATTATCTTATCGACTTAATTTTTTTCACGAATTATATACACAGAGGGCTCTGCAAAATAAAAAATTTACATAATTGAAATGGAACCTATAATGGGCCTCACATTCGCAGATAATTCTCTCAAATTTGAATTTGAATTTAAGACAAACCAAACCCTTTCTTTTTTCTGCATTTTATTTTTTTTGTATGTCTTTTATTTTCTCTATCATAATTATCTTTTATATGAATGATGCTCTTTTCTATGCCCAAAAAAAAAAATGTGTTACTTCACAAGTTTCTAGAATGAAAGGAGCAAAAGGAAATTTTAATAAAAATTAAAAAGTAAGTGTAATTTATTTATAAAAAAATTTAAAAATTAAAAACTATTTCGTCTCAAGTTTCGCAATGTTTTTCGTTGTCACATAGAGTTTCTGCATTTTTTTTTTTTATCAATGCTTGATACTTGTTGGTGCTGTTGGAGTTTTGGATGACATTTGGAATTCAGCTACTATTCTTTTTGTGACTTGGAAGTATTCTGTGTTTATTAAAATAACAAAAAAACCAAAAAATAAAATGAAAAAATATAGGAGTTGGAAGTATTCTTAGCAATCTTGACTTTCCTTGATTGTGTTGGTCAGTTTATTAATGATTTGTAGCTAGAGGCTTTTCCCAAAATAAGCCTTTTTTGCATTGTATTTCCCAAACTAGGCCAACTTCTGACGGAATTCCAAAACTAAGTTAAAGCGTCATTTCGATTCGCGCTTTTACTGTTAGGAGCGCAAAATTAGATGAATAGGAAAATCGCTATTACAAATAGCGATTTTGATTAAGAATTCGCTATTACAAATAGCGCTTATAGCGCGAATTTATTTCCAGAAGAAAACGCTGTTGAGAACAGCGCTTTTAACACAAAACTTTTTTCCCAGGAAAACGCTATGGCTAATAGCGCTTTTAACAGAAATTTTTTTTAGAAGAAAACGCTATCCCTAATAGCGCTTTTAACAGAAATTTTTTTTGGAAGAAAACGCTATTTCTAATAGCGAGTTCACTTAAATGAAAACGCTTTTTGAATCAGCGTTTTTAACAGCCCTTATATACGAAGCCCCCCCCTCATTTGCATACGTTTTTCAGACTTAGGTTTTTCGGCTCTCGCTCTCAGCTCACTCTCCATCTCTCAGCCTCTCCATCACTCACTCTCCATCTCTCACTCTCCTCCATCTCAGACTCACTCGATCTCGCTCTCAGGTCAGCTCGGTCTCTGCTCTCTGCTCTCGGTCTGTGCTCTCTCTGGTCTCTGGTCTCTGCTCTCGGCTCTCGGTCTCTGCTTCACTCTCTGTCTGTGCTCTCTCTCTCTCCGTGGTATGACATCAACCCTAATTTTATGTATTGAGTTTTTGTGGTTGTGAAAATGTGACATTAACCCTAATTTTTGTGTTTTTATGTATTTAGGGTTTTACATGTGAATTATTAAATGTGTTAGGGTTTTATCATTGCGGTTATGAAATTAGGGTTTGGAATTTTTTGAAATCAGAAATCAGGGTTTGTAAATCAGAAATGCGAATGCTTTTGAATTTGTGGAATTTTTTTTGCTTTTGAATTTTTGGATGTTGCTTGTGAATTGAATATGGTTATGATTGTTTATGCTTTATCAGTGTGGTTTTGGTTATGAAATTAGGGTTCGATATCAGATTGTTCACATTATTAGGATTGTTCAAATTAGGATGACTTTTTAGGGTTTGATTGTTCACGTATATAAATTAGGATCACATTATCAGATTGTTCACTCTGTTAAATTAGGATATGGTTGTTGAATATGGTTTGATTGTTCACTCTGTTAAATTAGGATCACATTATCAGATTGTTCACGTTATTAACGGTTCTAATGCTTTTGAATGTTTATGCTTTTGAATCATAAATCAGGTTTGGAATTTTTTTAATTTTTAAATTTTTTTAAATAAATCATAAATATGAGAATTGAGAATTGAGAATTGAAATTTGGAATGATGAAATTCGTAATTCATATAATGTCATATTATGAAATTCATATAATTGAGAATTGAGAATTGAGAATTGAGAATTTAGAATTGAGAATTGAGAATTGAGAATTGAGAATTGAAATTACGAAATGTTTATATTTTGAAATTTGAAATAAGAAATTGGAATTTTGAAATTATACTTGTGAATCAAAATGTCTATATTTTGAATATTGAATAAACCAACGTACATTTGTTAAATTGGAAATTGTTTTTTTTTTTTTTGCTTGTTAAGAGGAATTAAAAGGAAATTAGGGTTTAAAATTAGGGTTTTAAAAGTAATTTTTTTTAATTAAGAATTGCGATTAAAAAATCCGAAATTCATATAATTGATAATTGTTAATGTTATATTATGAAATTCATGTAATTGAGAATTATTGATTTGAAATTATGAAATGTCTATATTTTGAAATTTGAAATCAGAAAATGGAATTTTGAAATTATGCTTGTGAGTTTTTTTTTTTGCTTGTTAAGAGGAATTAAAAGGAAATTAGGGTTTGAAATTAGGGTTTTAAAAGTAATTTTTTTTAATTAAGAATTGCGATTAAAAAATCCGAAATTCATATAATTGATAATTGTTAATGTCATATTATGAAATTCATGTAATTGAGAATTGTTGATTTGAAATTATGAAATGTCTATATTTTAAAATTTGAAATCAGAAAATGGAATTTTGAAATTATGCTTGTGAGTTTTTTTTTTTGCTTGTTAAGAGGAATTAAAAGGAAATTAGGGTTTGAAATTAGGGTTTTAAAAGTAATTTTTTTTAATTAAGAATTGCGATTAAAAAATCCGAAATTCATATAATTGATAATTGTTAATGTCATATTATGAAATTCGTGTAATTGAGAATTGTTGATTTGAAATTATGAAATGTCTATATTTTGAAATTTGAAATCAGAAAATGGAATTTTGAAATTATGCTTGTGAGTTTTTTTTTTTTTTTTTGCTTGTTAAGAGGAATGAAAAGGAAATTAGGGTTTCAAATTATGGTTTTAAAAGTAATCTTGTTTAATTAAGAATAAAATTAGAAAAAATTGAAATTCATATAATTCGTAATTGTTAATGTCATATTACGAAATTCATGTAATTGAGAATTGTTGAATTCGAATTATGAAATGTCTATATTTTGAAATTTGAAATCAGAAATTGAAATTTTGAAATTATGCTTGTGAATGAAAATGTCTATATTTTTTGAATCAAATTATGGTTCAGAAATTGTTAATGTCTAATTTCTACAAAATATAATTATTAAACAAAAAAATATTTAATTTTGAATGTATTTGATTAAAAAAATATTTAATTTTCTCTCCATGAAAAGATCATGTTCTCTCAAGTAAAAGATCATGTTCTCTGAAATATTTAATTTTGACTCTATTTTATTCAAAAGAAATATTTTTATTGGTTTCTCAAAATATTTAATTTTGACTCTATTTTATTCAAAAGAAATATTTTTATTGGTTTCTCAAAATATTTAAATTTGACTCTATTTGATTTAAATAAAAAAATTTTGGTTTAATTTCGTTTGGTTTATTTCACTATATTTGGGGTCAAGCACCCAAAATATGATTAAAAAATTTAATGAGCTGAATTTGTAATACATATAATAGCATTGTAGTACAAATTAAAATTTCCTCAGAAAACTGAACAAAATTTGAAAAAGTTTTTGAAATGGGTATTGAACGAACTGACTTATCGCCTTTTCCACTTTGTGATTGTCCACTACCATTGAAAAGGAAAATGTAAACATTATGTTTTAATAATTTTTATTTATATTTGTATAATTACAAGTCATTATTAGACTAGTTACAATATATGCATGAAAAGAGTCTTAAATTATTTTAATTAATAGTCCATCGCAATTTCGTACGTACGAAGGGAAAAAAAAAAAATTGGCACTTTGTTGGGTAAGCCTGTGTTTTGTAATACCAAATAATTGGTACGGATGGCCCGATAGATTCACATGGATAACTATCCAAAATGTAGTCCATGCATTTAACCACCAACTTCAATTTAATTATCTCTAATTTTTTGCCATTATAAATTATGTCTGTAATTATTTTTTTGTTTTTGTATGTATAAGAAAAAAAAGGAGTAAATAAATTAATTTTTTTTTCTTACTTTTCAGAACGATCCAAAATGATCCAAAATGAGCTTTTTGTTTTAATTTTATAAGAAAGCCTGTATGACCTCTACAAAATGGACGAGGGTTACTAGTTCACATAGGAAATAACTTTGTCATTAAGGTTGGTAATGACACATGTTTGAGCAAATCAAATTAACTTATATTTTCCATAAATCTGAACAATTACATCACCAGGTTGAACAAGTTGAGACACAAATATATAGTTGACAAAATACAAATTGAATTACTATTTCACCTCTACAGTTCCTTCAACCCTGAAAAATATAAATTGACAAAAAATTAGAGGGTTACTTTTATTTGTGACTTCTGCAAATTTTAATGTTTTTTGTAATGTTTATTTTACAAGTAGAATTCGATATATGTATATTGTTGATATTTTAATATTTATTGTTTCATTGAAGCAAGTATATGGCAACTGTTCCAATTATCTTTTACTGGGGGGGAAACATAATTCGGGATCCCGATGAAGGTGTGTCATATGATGCTGAGCCGAAAGGGATATATAGGGTGCAACTTGGCACCACACTTGGCAATTTGGAAGAGATGTTTATGTCCAAGGTCGCAAGTTACAGGGAAACAGTCCGATTGATATTCAAATGTAGATATCCTTATCGCCAGTGGCAAGCAACCAGCAGATACAAAATATTACCGATAAATGACGATGAGGCGTTGAACACCGTTTTAAATATCGGTGGAAATTTCGAACCACCAAATTGTTTGGAAGTGTACATTCAGAAAGAGGTTGTACAGAATCTTCCGAATATAACACAGATGGATTTGCATCCGTTCACTACATTGCTGACACATGGGATTGACACGACAGCATTTCAGTCTCCTATGTATGAATCAAATGAATGTTATGCAGCTGGCTACACACAACAGACATTTCATGGCCATGGTGGAGAATCAAGTTCACGTGGTGGATACGAGACTGAATTTCACAATAACACCCAAGATGTGTCCACCTATAGCCATCATACGACTCCAGTTGAAGTTGCTGGTAATATGGCTGAAACGGTTAATTCTATGCAGTTTGCTGACAGTGACATGTACGGTCCTGATGTCGCCCTAGACAATGATGAGAATGAAATGTGTGATGAAGAAAATTTATTGGGCGGATCAGATGATGATGATGATGAAGAAGATGATGTCGACGCTCTCGTTGATATTCAGAATGCCCGCATTCCACCTAGACCTGAAATCCCTTTGTATGAAAACATTCACATGGGTGGTGATTTTGACATTACTAACCGCGATGTCGTTCCCCGTAACCGAATCTGGAATGCTGAAAATCCAGAGTTGGACAAAGGGATGGTCTTCGTTGATAAGAAGCAACTCGTACATGCTGTGAAATTGTACCATGCAACAAATAATCGAGAGTATAAAGTCGTAACCTCCAAGCGAGATGTTTGGGTGTGTGCTTGCAAGCATGACTGTAGATGGTGGTTGCGTGCATCTCTTAGTAGGAGACATGGTCTTTTTGAAATAAAGCAGTATAGAGGTCCTCACCATTGTTTATACCCACGAATGAACAGGGACCACACAAATATTAGCTCCAGTTACATTGCTTCTCATCTTTTGGGACAAGTTGCGGTGAGTATACAAAATAAATGTTTATATTTATATACACATTGTTTGTTTAAAGTGTTCACACCAAAATAATCTGACTCATAGGTATTGTTGTATGCAGAACGAACCTGATATGCCCATTAAGAATGTCATCGAAGATATAAAAAAGTCCATGAACTATACTATATCATACAAGAAGGCGTGGCATGCAAGGGCAAAGGCAATTAGAATGGTATTTAGGGATTGGGATGAATCATATATGATGTTGCCTAAATTCATGTATGCATTACAAACATCTAATCCTGGCACCATCGTGCAATGGAAGCATAGATATACCGGAAATACAACCATTATGCCCGTCTTCCACTTTGTTTTTTGGTCTTTCAAACCCGTCATCGATGGATTCAGACATTGTAGGCCTGTTATAACCATAGATGGTACATTCTTATACGGGAAATACACTGGTGTGTTGCTTGTAGCAACGATTGTCACTGCCAATGGCAAAGTACTACCGCTTGCATTTGCTGTTGTTGACAGGGAGAGTTTGGAGTCTTGGTCGTTCTTCATTTCAAATATCAAGGAACATATTGTCATGGACCGACAGGGAGTGACTTTGATATCCGATCGAGCTGAGAGTATTTTAGCTGCTGTGAGGCGGCATTGGTTGAATCCCTCGCTCCAATTTGTTGGATATCATCGGCACTGCCTTCGACATGTTTGTAGTAACTTTAACACTACGTTCAAAAATAAGGAGCTGAAACAACTTCTATGGAAAGCAGGAAGTGCTCATCAACGACGAAAGTGTAATGGTTACTTACAACAAATACAGACTATTGACCAAGAAGCCATCACTTGGGTTTACAAGATGAATCCTGAGGAGTGGGCCCTTTCGTATGACGGTGGACATCGGTGGGGGGTATTGACTAGCAATGATGCAGAGTGCTTCAATAGCGTCTTGAAAGGTGCAAGGAACTTACCTATCTCAGCTATGGTTGAATTTACATTTCGGCGGCTTGTAAAATATTTTGACGAGATGGAAGCCCAAGCTGAACTAGATGTACGAAATGAGTTCCAATACCCTAGAGAGATGCAAAAAACTATTGAGGATGGCATCGCAAGGGCAAATACTTTCAAGTTGATATCATATGACAGGTTAGTTTGTAATATAAATGAAATTATTGTTATTATGTTGTCAATTTAACTACACCTAAAAACATGAACTTCATTAGTTTGTATTACAATTTTTTTATAGGCCCCGCCGCGTGTTTGAGGTGCAAACATCTTTTCGCCATGGACTAGGTCGCAATACACAAATTGTGCGGATGAATCAACCCACGTGCAGTTGTGGGAAATATGAGATACGACACTATCCATGTTCTCATATGCTCGCTGTAATGTCTGAATGCGGTGACAATCCATTCGAGTACGTTGATTTAGTATATAGGCTTCATGTATACATGAGGGTTTGGGAAACTAAATTCAATCCAATACCGCATCAAGATTATTGGGCTGATCCGCAGTGGACTTTAATGCCTAATGTACTGCGTCTGCGACAAGTGAAACGGGGTCGTACATCTATGTCTCGTATTCCGAATGAGATGGACATATCAGATAGGGGTTTGACCGCTCGTTGCAGTGAGTGCCAGCAGACAGGTCATGACAGGCGAACATGTCCGGCGCGACTTGGTCGATGAAGACTATGTAATACTTACATATTGTAATAGATCTTTTTGTAATTCTTTATTTGTAATAGATCATTTTCTTTTCTTTTGTAATTCATTATTTGTAAACGGGGTTGTACATTTAATAGAACATTTTTTATTTGTAATAGATCATTTCTATTGTTTAATTCTTTATATATTGTAATTGTTTGATTTCCTTGACAAAATTTACAACTAACATAGTAAACAAATAAATTAAAGTAAATGACAATGCAAAAACATTTAACTATACCACATAGCCCTATAGTTTTTATTCTCTACTTCATTGAAAATGTTTATTACAGAATTTTATTTAAAATCACATAGTTCTTCTATCATTTTAAGATTTTAATATTTCGACTGATGCAAGCATTTTGTACATTTACAATTTATGAATTACATGTACGTAATTTACAAATTTTATACTTTATTGCAAAACAAAAATTACAAAATCAATAATGAAGTTTTGTCGAATATGCCATAAATGTAACGAAGTTTTGTCAAATATGTCAAAATCAGTAATGAGGTTATGTCAAATATGCCAAAATCAACAATGAAGTTTTGAAAAAAAATTATCATTCCATTTTTTTGTAAATATTGACATACAAAAACTATCCACATGTTATTGGTCATTATTAAGCTTATGTAACGGAGATCGTAAAATGATTTTGTAAAAGATTTGTATATTACTCCGAAGCATAGATAACGATAGGTTATGTTGAATTTCTTATCATATTTAATGGCACATAATATGCAAAATTCAGATTTTAGTGAATTGCTTCCATGTTAATGGCACACAAATTTATACTTTTAAAATTATCGACCACATTTGTTTTCCAAGTCGTCATGTACATAATAATTTGAGCTTAATTGATATAGTTAAATTACATGCTCACCAATACAGTTTTCCAAAATGTATTTGTTTTTCAACTATACAGGCTTCATGGCACATCTACCTGATGAGGTTCCTCTTTTGAGTCTTCCACATCGGGCTGACAGTATATGGGAGGACTCGGTATGCAATAACGTTTGTTGGACTTTACGCTTACAATGAAAATACACTGCATTTTGTTTTTGATTTCCTTGATAATGCTATAATTTAAACTACTCATTCTGTTATGCAGGACCAGGCACGCACCGTGGTGGCATGCCGGCGGGGAGATTCCGGCCTGTGGGATCGTCCATTGGACCATAGAGTCTTGCAGTGTCTACTACGCGTGGGATTCTATGGTGTATATCGTATAGGCCATATCAGACTAGACCACCCACTCATTACTGCTCTCGTCGAGAGATGGCGCACAGAGACTCATACATTTCATTTCCCGATCGGTGAGGCCACCGTCACATTGCAGGACGTATCTGTCCTATACGGTCTATGGATTGCTGGGCGAGCAGTTACTGGACTTGACCCATCATTGACGACGGAGCAGTGGATAGCCCTCTGTGCTGAGCTATTGGGACTAGCACCTACACCTGCAGACTTACAGGCAGGTAGAGTGAGGGTGAGGTGGCTGTCCGAGCATTTTCAGGGCGATCTTCCAGATCATGCTCCAGATGAGTTAGTACAGCAGCATGCGCGAGCATATATTCTGTGGCTTATTGGGGGGGTACTTCTCCCTGATAAGTCACAGAACCTGCTCAAGCTGATGTATTTGCCACTGTTGAGAGACATTGACGTCATCGGCCAGTACAGCTGGGGCGCCGCGGCTTTGGCATGCTTGTATAGGATGTTATGTCGAGCCACTCAGGTGGGTGTGACTCAGATCGGAGGACCCCTTGTCTTGCTACAGGTTAGTAAGAATTTGATTACATGTCAATTCATATTGTATGGCATATATCAGTATTGTAATTGCGTTGAAACTATTGCAGATTTGGGCGTGGGAGAGATTGATTCGCATTGCCCCGTCTAGGCGGCAACTAGTTGCTCCTGGTGAGGTTCCCATCGGGCAGGGAGACATGCAGTTGCCGGCCGGACCTCGAGGTAGCCGGTGGAGGGTTGACATGAGCCACGAGGTCGTGTCGACCCACGTAGTCGTCGTGTATAGAGACCAGCTTGATCGGATGATCGACGGCGAGGTATCAAATTTAAATACCTAAATTTTAATTGTCATATGGAGTGTATATGTTTATGAGCGATTTTTAATAGACTTGTCGTTATTGTAGTTTATCTGGCAGCCTTATACTGATGTCCTCCATACGCTCCCAGACTACTGCCGACTAGGTGAGGATATATGGATGGCGAGAGTACCACTCATTTGTTTTGACATGGTTGAGTGGCATCTCCCTGATCGTGTCCTCCGACAGTTTGGTCGGGTCCAGGCCGTGCCGGATCGGTGTGACACCGAGTGGCGGTTGCATGCGACTGATAGACGTGGCCGAGCCAGCACTGACTGGAGTGTGCATCATATGTGATACATACAGTTGTGGGATGCCCGTCGCGACACTATTGTACAGGCTGACTGGAGCGATGGGGTCCTCCCCTCTCCCGACCCTTACATGTTGTGGTATCGGCAACATACACACCTACTTGTCGGTAATCCGAGCCACCTGTCCGAGGCCGGATATCAGGGAGTTGGGCCTTCTCTCGAGGCATTGGTGAGTATCGTACTATATGTCAGATAATTGTTAATATCATAATTGATTATTTTCAGTCAACTATAGCCTAATATATCTGATTTTTTGTTCAGGTGGTTCGAGCTGGGAGGTCATATCACTTGGCTGAGGACGCCATTTTCAGACGTGATGGACAGCTTGGTCTGCAGGCCCTTGTAGAGATCAGAGAGTTATTGTACGAGGGGATCCAGCATGCCCATCGGGTAGATCGTCTGCATTTTGGGGACTACGGTGTATCCAGTGCAGCAGCTGCTCCAGACATATCAGTCCCGTCCATGTCAGTGCCTCCCACTTCAGCGCCAGCCACAGCAGGTCCTTCGACTTCAGTCACCCCACCGCATGATACCCCATACATTTCTCCATATTCCCCACACGTACATCTTACCCAGCATGCTGACCCTAACCCTGACCCTGATTGGTCACCGCCCTGCTTCATGCATGATGTTGTTACCCCACCCACCTAGTTACAGCCTGCTTTCCTGGGGAGTACTTCGACCGCGCCCCGGTTCATTGATGATGTTATTACCCCACCCACCCAGTTACCACCTGCTTCTCTGGGGACTACTTCGACCGCGCCCAGGAGTACACATGATGCAGTTCTCACTGACATCTCCCACATTGATGATGAGGCCCATATTGAGCCCCCCCCAGAGCGCGAGTGAGAGGCCGAGGTTATGGTCGTGGGGGATGTCGCGGCCGAGGTCGGGGTGCGGGCAGAGGCAGAGGTCGGGGGCCAGCTGCAGATCGTGATACAGTTGCAGCAGATGAGGGAGTGGGAGTTTCACAGCTCACAGCAGTATCTGATCTGCAGGCACAGGCAGGATCAGGGGCATCAGATGTAGGATAGGGGGGGTCACACTCACAGGCTCCACAGGTAGTCAGTGGAGGGCCGCATGCAGGGGAGGGAGTGCCAGATATTCAGAGAGTCTACCGTAGGAGACCGAGGAGGGAGATCCACGGTCGGGGTTGTGGGACTGGGGGCAGGTTAGGGCATTAGCAGTTGCGATATGGACTATATAGGTTTTTTTTTTCTATTTTTTTTTTTTGTATGTGTCAAACATTTACAGATGATGTAAGTGTCATACTTATTTATTCGCAATTATAATTTCACAATTTTTTATTCTTATTTATATTGGTGAATCACACAAATCTCTTTCACATCTCTACCCCTCTCTCATTATCCGTAGTCTGTGCATTATTTATAGTAATTTACGATTTTTCCTCAAATTTACAAATTGAGACAACCATTTATAAAATTGAAGTTTAAATAAATTTGATACAACCATTTATGTTTATTTTTAGGAAAACATAAATTACAAACACGTTTGGTTTGAACAAAACGTGTAAAGAAGCTATAAAAAATATGTTTGTTCAAGGCTAAAAATAATTGAAATATCTCGCTTCATTGATAAGTCATGGATAAGCATTACAAATTGCATGCATTACAGAAATGCCCTGGGCGTTCATCCAAACAATTTCATTCATTATCATCATCATCTGATATCTCAATATCAGATTCATACATAACATCCATGCTCCAGGCGTAGTACTGGTGTGCATCATCCATTAACCCATCTTCGGCACGCTCATTTGCGGTCTTCATTAGTCCGGACCTTTGCAAACGTTGGGTCATGCGATTAACCTCATCGCGGATACGATGCAATGCCCTTTGCAACAACTGTGGAGTGTCAGTTGGCATACGCATGGCTAACCGGCGAGGAAATTTAAGATTAACTTCACGGTATAGCTCAACGAGAATGTTTGCTTGAGTTTTGCGAAATTCCCACTCAGCTCTCATGGTATTGACGGTGGCACATGAGTAACGCAAATTTGGATTTAATGGGTATTGAAATTCATCTCCATCTGCAACCCAATAGCGACCCATTGCTGAATATAGATCAACCACCGTATATGTCATGATGATATCGCTAGAAATAGCTGTAAAACTTTTGTTGTGGTATGCTACGATATTTATACCATATATATACATGGTAGCTGTATGTATGCATGCAATTATTGTAAACAACTATGACAACTATGCATTAGAGTTGTCACGTCAACTTTGATGACCTGAACAACTATGCATCAACTTGATACGAGTTGTCACTTCGACTTTTATGAATTGCATAATTTATTGTTATTTGAAAACAAAAAGTAAAAAAATTGTGAAACAATATTTCAACAAATTAATAAATACATGAACGGTTGTTTTTTTAAATTTGTCAACCACCGTATATGTCATGAAAAATATTTTAACAGTTGTTTTAATAAATTAATTAATTAATAAAATTTGTGAACAATTGACAAATATAACTGAACACAGCTTGAATTTTGACTACAATACTGCATTGAAATATACTTACAATTTGAAGTACTAAAATATTTTAATTGATTATAATATTTTGTCTGAACCAATTTATGAGCATTTCCTGTTCGATCACATGCATGCCACTGACCTTATCCTGTGCATTCGGCTGTCAGGACTCCACTTTTGTCAAGTCATGAACGAATCAAAGGCCTGTAGCATCGGCTATTGTGCCGCAGAAGCAGTGACTTTGTGCATTGATGCAATGATGCATGTCACTTTATGCAGTGGTGCAGTAATGCATGTGACTTTCTGACTTTGCCATGCTTGTATACGTTGTGACTTTTTCCCTCACATTACGTGATGCATGTGACTTCTGCATTGCAACTGACATGCTTTGTTTTTTCTTTACATTTCAGAATTCATCTGAGTCACATTATTACGATTGTGAAAAGAAGCAGAAAATGCTATTATGTTGGTAAAAAAACATGATGGACGGTTGTGTAATGACAATGAAAATCGGATGACTGTGAAGTTAATTAACTGAAAATCAGAAAAAATATAGGCACCAAAGTTCCAATCGTGTTTATGTAGCAAGTGACCATTTTATTATGTTGGTGAGAAAAACAATGATAATTTATTTGACAATGCATTTTGTTTTATTTGACAATGCACTGCTCGAATATGAAGGGATTGTATTGTGATTCTGTGGCCTGCAATTATGATTTTATCTGACAACCACGTCCGTGACTATATCACAGGTACACAAAGTCACGGGTAATCAAAATTACATGAAATGAACAACATCAAATAATATCACGTGTATCACTTATTCCATACTGCCCTAGCACCACTATGATGTCTATAAATACCCCAGTATGATGTTTGTTGAAGTCATAACAAAAGTAATATATATACAATTACTATTATTATTATTTTTTTTGTGTTATTAACAATGTCTTCAAGAGGTGCAGGAAGTTCACGCCGGCAAAGAAATCCGAAAGTGTGGCTGCTACCTCCATTTACGTATGACTACAAGAGCGAAAAGTACTCGAGTCCGAAGGATTATTATGCTGGTATCCGAGCAGAATGGGCGTTCAGGGTAACGGAGCAAGAAGGATTGTATAATGATCTACGTAACCTTGGGGCACCGGTACCTCATCGTCGTTCATTGACCATGCCTAGACGAAATGTGAGTGACTATGAAAAAGCAGTTAGCAGAATTAAGAAGGAGAACAACAGAATGTTGATGCGGAGATGTCGACATTTCATGCTTCAGCTAGCCACTGAAATGGCAGAAGCAAGCAATAGAGATTTGACAATGGTTGAGCGAAATAATGTCTTAAACAATGAAAAATATCTCTCTGACTACTACATGTCAGATGAGGAATAAGAAATCAAACACCGTTATCTTTCATATGTTCGTTACTGGAGTGTAAGACAATGTTGTTGTTGGTCTAACGTACGGATGTATTTCAAGTATTTCTTTTATGAACCTGAAGTTTATGAAATAACTACATTTATAACTACACATTTATGAGTTCATGACTTTCTTTATTGAATTGCAATTAGTTAATGAATGTTCTGGATTAATGAATGGATTAATGTATGTTCAATTATGTGAATACTTAAAACACATAAAATAGATCAGGCAACTCGGACAAAAGGTTCCCTTAACTGGGGCTGCTGAAATAGGGATGAATTTACAACGAATTTCAATCTCCATCGAGGAAGAAGAAAGAGTCACCTTCCAATTCTTGAAAGTTCAGTAAAAATGATGACTCTGGTAATGAATGAGGGGTTGACAGAAAAGTAAACTCGGTGAAACGAACTACCGGCTTCAATAGCACAGAAAACATAACAGGTAGGTCGGTGAATAGCTTCCCAAATGACAACAACAATTCAAATAGTCATACTTTTCAATGAAATACAAATAGTAGGTCGTAACATTGCGTAGCTAAGTGAAACACAACATTGGCTACATAAGCTTCATTTTTTCACACATTGAGTAGTCAAATCGTGGAGAGATTTGTCAGTATATGCAGATGGATTGTGAATTCATGTGACCTGGTGCACAGGCTTTGGTTTTCTCGATTTGTTGCTCGACTTTTGTATTACAGTGACAACTTATCTCTTATTGACATAGGTGGGATTCCCAACTCAGAAAGTCACATGGCAACAGTGAATTCACTGATTTACCTTACTGGCAGCATACCTTTATTTTGTCCTTATATGCAGATGGATTGTGAATTCATGTGACCTGGTGCACAGGCTTTGGTTTTCTCGATTTGTTGCTCGACTTTT
The DNA here is from genome assembly GCA_036172215.1 of Camellia granthamiana. NCBI lineage: Eukaryota > Viridiplantae > Streptophyta > Magnoliopsida > Ericales > Theaceae > Camellia > Camellia granthamiana. The sequence goes on from CM069904.1 coordinate 119,929,842, forward strand.
GTATTACAGTGACAACTTATCTCTTATTGACATAGGTGGGATTCCCAACTCAGAAAGTCACATGGCAACAGTGAATTCACTGATTTACCTTACTGGCAGCATACCTTTATTTTGTCCTTATATGCAGATGGATTGTGAATTCATGTGACCTGGTGCACAGGCTTTGGTTTTCTCGATTTGTTGCTCGACTTTTGTATTACAGTGACAACTTATCTCTTATTGACATAGGTGGGATTCCCAACTCAGAAAGTCACATGGCAACAGTGAATTCACTGATTTACCTTACAGTCAGCATACCTTTATTTTGTCCTTATATGCAGATGGATTGTCAAGTCATGTGACTTGGTGCAGAGGCGTTGGTTTTCTCGATTTTTTGCTCGTATTTTTTATTGTAGTGACAACTCATCTGTTATTGATATATGTGGGATTCTCAACTCAGAAAGTCATATGGCAACAGTGAATTCACTGATTTACCTTACAGTCAGCATGCATTTATTTTGTCCGTATATACAGATGGATTGTCAAGTCACGTGACTTCGACCACAGTATTTGCTTTTCTCTGTTTTTTCAATCTATTGACAACTCATACCTTGTTCATATATGTGGGATTGTCATGCAGAGGCATCTTTCTAAAGTCGTTTATAACCAACTATATAAACGAGTAAAGGTGAAGACACAACCTTACAACTCATTTCGCCCTACAAAATTATCATTTATTTGCTTTAAAAAATTAGCATGGCTACATGGTTCATGGGAGGGAGTGGGAATCGCAGAGGTGGTAGGAACTTGCAAAGAGGTGAAAGTTCACGACGAGGAGGGGGAAGGGGAAGTGGCGATGCTGAAGATGAAACACCATTTCCTTTGTTAGATGCCTCTTGTGCTTATCATGATAGGTTTGGGAAGCGACATTTTGTCATGCCCAAGTACTATTGAGATCCATGTGGTTTGGTGGAGGATCCATCAGAGAATCAAATAGGATATGGTTATGCAAATGCTAGACTTCTGAAGTGGCCCGCACTATTTATAGAGCGAGTGCAAAATGAAAGATTATGTCGGGAAAGACGACTGAAGGTGCCAAAAGCACGTTCTGTTGAGATCCAAAAGGAAGATCCTGAAAATGTTGATCGACTATGTCAAAGACTACAACGTGGGATTTCTCAAATGGGCCGTAGGTTGGCCCGCGATATGCAGCTACTCATAGTTAAGAAGGATGCCCAGAAGAACAGAACAGAACCAGATGTTGCGGCTATCAAGGATATCATGGAGGATCCTGAACTTGTCTCTGACACTGAGCTTTCGGATTGTTCAGACTTGGAGCCACCTGCCGATTTAAGCGCGAATTAGGTGTTATGTTATGTTTATGCTTAAGTCTATGTTTATGTATTGTGTCTGTCAAATGTTACGGCTATTAATATGCAATATTAGGTCTTGAATCAAGTGTTTGACTGTGTAACTGTTATGTTTATGTATTGTGTGTTCAGTTCAGGGTGTCCAGGATGTATGTAATGTGTGTTCAGTTCATGGTGTCCAGAATGTATTTTTGTGGGAGAATTATGTCTGTACTACCTATGTAACTGAAAACTATTACATTTGCAACTTCAGTTATGTTGTTTTCATGCCTATATGAGTATTTAGTAAAGTACTGACTTCGGCAATATTATGTATTAAGTATTATTACAAAAATGTTGACAAAATTTATTTTAGGAGCTCTCGCTGTGGCCTTCGTTTTCTTGGCCTACTCCGCGGTGGTCTTTGCGTCTCACCCTTCGTCGTTGCTTGTCGAGCTGCACAGTGTGTGGGTGTGCTTCGGACTGTAGAGCATGCATATCACATTCTAACCCATAACAAAGACGAAACAAAAAAATAAATTTTCTAAATGAAAACGGGTACAAAACGTTTTTACTAAACTGGTTTTCTGAATTACATTCTCACCTTCTAACCCAAAACAAAGACAAAAGAATAAATATATATGTATGTTTAAATGAAAACGGCTTTCGTAAAGCCAAAATAATTTTCTAAATAAAACCTTCTAACTCAAAACAAAGACAAAAGAATAAATATATATGTATGTTTCAATGAAAATGGCTTTCGTAAAGCCAAAATAATTTTCTAAATAAAACCTTCTAACCCAAAACAAAGACAAAAGAATAAATATATATGTATGTTTAAATGAAAACGGCTTTCGTAAAGCCAAAATAATTTTCTAAATAACACCTTCTAACCCAAAACAAAGACAAAAGAAAAAAAAAATTACATGAAAACGATTTTAGTAAAGCCAAAAAAAAATTATTAATTACATTATCACCTTTTAAACAAAACAAACACAAAACAATAAACAAAAAAAAATTTACATGAAAACAACTTCAGTAAAGACGAAAAAAAAAATTGAATTACATTTTCTAAATCAAAACAAAGACAAAAGAAAAAATAAAAAATTTAACATGACAACGGCTTCAGTAAAGCAAAATAAATGAACATAATTGGCTTAATAATATCTAAATGAATATGATTTTAAAATTATATATATGAAAAATAGTATGTAAAATTAATATATGAAAAGAGGTTTTTTTCATATTATGTAAAATTTATGAATTACACATTCTAAATCAAAACAAAAACAAAAGAAAAAAAAAAAAATATTTTAACATGTCAATGGCTTTAGTAAAGCCAATTTCAGTTTTATAGAGTGTAAACATGTGGCCCATTTATGTTTTTTTCTTTTGTTTTATATTGTAAATAGCGTTTATTTCCAAAAAATTTTCTGTTAAAAATGCTATTAGAGATAGCGTTTTCTTCCAAAAAATTATCTGTTAAAAGCGCTATTAGGGATAGCGTTTTCTTCCAAAAAATTTTTCTGTTAAAAGCACTATTAGCAATAGCGTTTTCTTGGGAAAAAAGTTTTGTGTTAAAAGCGCTGTTCTCAACAGCGTTTTCTTCTGGAAATAAATTCGCGCTATAAGCGCTATTTGTAATAGCGAATTCTTAATCAAAATTGCTATTTGTAATAGCGATTTTCCTGTTCATCTAATTTTGCGCTCCTAACAGTAAAAGCGCGAATCGAAATGGCGCTTTAACTTAGTTTTGGAATTCCGTCAGAAATTGGCCTAGTTTGGAAAATACAATGCAAAAAAGACTTATTTTGGGAAAAGCCTCTTGTAGCTATTTCACATATGAGAAAGAGATTTTTTTATTATTTTTTTCTCTCATGATGTTGGAGTAGTGATCAAACCCATATGTTTTTAGTAGAAGAGTTGTCATGATTTTTATTTTTATAAGAATTTGTGTTAGCAATATATTTGGTACAGGTTTTAATTAAATAATTTATTTGAGGATGAATTACAGTTTCTCTTTTAAATTTCATCATTTTTTATTTTGGTTCTTAAAGTTTTTTTTTTTTTTTTTTACCACTTTTGGTTCTTAATATTTGTATTTTTTTTTTTCTAGGAGCTAACATTTGTTCAATTTGGATAGAAAATACACATTAGTAGTCACGTGACATAATAAAATATTATTATACAAATTTAGATAAATTACTTTTTTCCCCTTAAAATATAATAAAAATTCACTTGTTAAATAATACTATTAATAACATTATACAAAACATCACTGGGAAAAAACAACCCACACAGCCAAACAAAGCCTAGTTAGTAGGTTTTTTTGACTTTTTAACTACTTTAGTTTGGCTAAACGAGCTGTGCTTGGGATGATAATTGATTTTTTTCTTTTTTGTAGTTAATTTGATGGTTGTGAGAGGAAAAAAAGAAATGATTGTAATTTAGATATGTCATTTTATCTTATTAGCTATTTAAACTTATTTTATATTTATTAACATTTTAAGCTTAAACTTAACTTTTCAAGAGATTAGTATAATTTACTTTTTTCTAATATATATTTTAGTATAATTTTTTTATACATTTTCTAACATTTTTCTTTTTTGTAATATAAATGTCATGGACCTAATTGTTTTTTTTTTTTTTTTTATCAAGAAAATTAGAAGAGGGAACAAAGAACTAACCAACTAGCAAATAGGCGGCCAATTCAGGAGAGGGTTATTATTTAGTAGTTTAAGAGTATTGCTCCACACTATATAAATTATGATATTTGTCATTTTATCTCTTTATAAGAGACAAAAAAATAATGAAAATCACTATCATAACCAATAAAATACATGTTGAAATATCATTTGGATTTACCCCGAAGCAAACTATATATAATTTCTCCCCAATCTAATGGAAGTAATCATTTTTGCATAGCTTTACCAATCCAATGACCTACTTGAAGTGACACTCTTCACTCATTTTTTTACATGTCTTTTTTTTTTTTTTTTTTTTTAAAATCAAAAAAAAGAATGTGTTGAGGTGTCATCATGATGTCCGTGGATTTTGACTCTAGGATAGTCGGTTGTCAGCCTGATTTAACTCAACTCGTAAGAAGGGACCCACAATCGAGACACCAGCAGAACTCAACCATACACCACAGACAAGCCTAGATTTTATAGAGTGAGGTCACCGGAGTGAGCCACTGGAAGGACTAGCATTTCGCTCTTTCAGGAGTCAAAAATTTGGGTCACGCCTATGGAGAAGGATGCCTTTGAGAAGATAATCAAAAGTCTTTTTTTTTTTTTTACTTTTAATCTATTTTTAGTTATATTATTTCTTTATTTTTTATACATATAAAAAAAAAAAAAAAAAAAAAAAGAGATCAGATTTTAACAATTTCTCAAAATAACCCATAATTAGTTGGAAGACCATGACTGAAATACTTGTTTTAATTAATAAAACAATACTATAAACAATAATCCTAAATGTTTTGTAATTATTATAAACAATTGACTTCTCTACAATGGAAAGTAATTTGAGTCCATTATGAGCATCATTTTGATAATTCGCATAATTTATTTTATAAAATTTTTATGTATATTATTTATGAAAAAAAATAAGATCAATTTGATAATTATAATATTTTTATTTTATGCGTTGGTTTCCGAAAAAATAGATAGTTTTTTTTTTCTTTCAAAAATACTCTTGTCGGCTAATTTTTTTGGGACAAATGCAATAAAATAAAAGACTACAATTATCCGATCGACTTAATTTTTTTCACGAATTATATACACAAAGGGCCCTACAAATAAAAAATTTAAGTAATTGAAATAGAACCTATAATGGGCCTCACATGTGTGGATAATTCTCTCAAATTTAAATTTGAATTTAAGATAAACCAAACCCTTTCTGTTTTTCTGCATTTTATTTTTTTGTATGCTTTTATTTTCTCTCTCATTTTTGTCTTTTATATGAATGATACTCTTTTCTATGCCCCAAAGAAGAAACAGAATGTGTTACTTCACAAGTTTCTAGAATGAAAGGAGCAAAGTGAAATTTTAATAAAAATTAAAAAGTAAGTGTAATTCATTTATAAAAATTAAAAACTATTTCGTTACAAGTTTCACAATGGTTTTCGTTGTCACAAATAGTTTACTTGTTGGGGCTGTGAAGTTTTGGATGACATTGGAATTTCAGCTACTATTAGGCCATCTCTAACGATTCATCAAATCTTGCATCAGATTTGAAATTTGGTAAAAAAGTTACTTTTTGGAGCTCCAGTAGTTTCAGCAAATTGGTATCAAAATAAAAATTGAACAAAAGATTCATCAAAGTGAGAACAGGCTCTAGATTTTACTATTTTACTGTGCTTTACTGTTAGAGGAGACTAACCGGTCAACCACCCAGATGTCCGGCCGATGGACCAATCGGTCGATCAATTCCTTTTCAAATAGGTAGGTTCAAACAGGTCAAAAGGTTCAAACAAGTTTAAAAAAAAAATTTAATCTTACCGGTCGATCCACCGGATGACCCTTCCCTCAATTCTGCATATATTTTGTTCGACAGGTTTGATGCTCACCATTAGAGGAAGCCGTATCAAATTGAAAAAATAATCTATTTTTTACTTAGATTTGATAAAAAAAAAAAAAAACGATTAGAGATGCTCTTATGACTCGAAAATATTCTTCGTTTATTAAAATAAGCAAAATAATCACAAAACAAAAACGAATATGAGTTGGAACTTGGAAGTATTCTTAGCAACCTTGACTTTCCTTTGATTGTGATGGTCAGGTTATTAATGATGGGGGATTTGGTCATAGCCCCCTCACTATCTAATTTCTCTTTCAAAAGGACAAGAATTATATAAGTACTTTCAAAACCCCCTGATATTTTAAAACTTGTTTCTTTTACTATATTACCCTCATATCCATCAGCTCTCCTATTAAGACATTTTCACTATGTATTTCAGAGTAAAATTTTACTCTGTATGAAAGTAAAATTTTACTTTCATACAGAGTAAAATTTTACTTTCACTCTGAAACTAAAGTAAAATTTTACTCTGTATAAAAGTAAAATTTTACTCTGAATGAGAGTAAAACTTTACACTCTGAAACTAAAAGTAAAATTTTACTCTGTATAAAAGTAAAATTTTAAAAATAAGTAAACTGTGAGACTCTGAAACTAAAAGTAAAATTTTACTCTGTATAAAAGTAAAATTTTACTCTGGTTCTGTCAAATGAAAAAAACAGAGCAATAGAATCAGAGTAAAATTTTACTCTGGTTCTATCAAATGAAATTTGATTGCAGGCTCTTTGTTTTTGGCTGAATCAAACAATTACACTAAAATTTATAGATAATCATAGAAAACTTGGTTATTTGTGTGCATATATTCACAGTAGCAGTAAGAATGGAAGCAAGTTCTCGCACAGGAGGAAAAGAGGTTGCAAAGTATGGAGCATTTGAATACATGTGAAATTTCTGAAAATAAACGTCAATAAGGAAAAGAAAAAAAAAATAAAATCAAGATCAAAACACACAAATATACAGATATATATATAGATTACAGATCGGAATATATAGATATATATATATTCGAATTCAAATCTCAAAACACACATATATTCGAATTCAAATCTCAAAACACACAAACACACACATATATATAGATATATATATATATAGATTACAGATCGGAATATGTAGATATATATATATTCGAATTCAAATCTCAAAACACACAAACACACACATATATATAGATATATATATATATATCAGCGCGATTTGTAAGTTCTCCACAGCTCCGGCTATGGAGGAAGCTAGGGTTAGAAGAGAGAGACGAGATAGAAGATGAACAGTTGAAGGAGAGTTGAAGGAGAAGAGTTGAGAAGACACAGCTCCAGCCATGGAGGAAGCTAGAGTTAGAAGTGAGAGACGAGAGAGAAGATAAATTATGGAACTAAATTTACCCCTTCTACTAATTTTTATGCAACTATATCAAATCATGTAATTTCAAGCACAAAGCTTTGACCCAATGCTGTCTGTACCCAACCACGTATATATATATATATATATCAAATCATGTAATTTCAAGCACAAAGCTTTGATCGGAATATGTCGATTACTCGTCGATTTGGTAAAGAAATTGGTGAGGTTGACCCAATGCTGTCTGTACCCAACCACGTGTCAAAGTCACGGCAATCACCACCGCCATGACTCGTTGAAGAAGAAGCTTTGTGTATATGTGAGGGTATAATAGTCTGATAAAATATTTAAATAATAAATTTTGTCCTTTATGCAAAACTTTATAATTATGAGGGGTTTAGAAAGTATAATTTTTTTCTTAGTCCTTCTAACAATAAAAGGAAGATAAAGGGGGTTTATAGCCAAATTTCCCATTAAGGATTTGTGGCTATTTCACATATGAGAGAGATTTTTTTTTTCTCTCATGATGTTTGAGTAGTGATCAAACCCATATGTTTTTAGTAGAAGAGTTGTCATGATTTTTATTTTTATAAGAATTTGTGTTAGTAATATATTTGGTACAGGCTCTAATTCAATAATTTATTTGAGGATAAATTGCACTTTCTCTTTTAAATTTCAGCATTTTTAATTTTGGTTCTTAATTTATTTTTTTTTACCACTTTGGTTCTTAATATTTGTATATTTTTTTGAATTAATTACCTAAAAATCCTATCTACATATTTGGTAGTAGTTTAGGTCCTGTCAAAAAGTTTTTAAACAAATAAATCTCATTTACAGGTAAAAAGGCGTTTTGTCCTTTAACCCAAACAAGTGTATATATAATAGAGCATTGCCATTAAACTGGGTCAACGCTAAAAATGAGAATGTTCTCAATTTCAAAACAGAGAATGATTTCAATATATAATTATCAAAACTAAGAAATTTCTCAAATTTTTTTGCTAGTATGAATTGAGAATATTATCAGTTTTGAGAAATTTCTCAATTTTTTTCATGATTAAAATTGAAAATATTATAAACTAAGAATGTTCTTAATTTCAAAACAAAGAATGATTTCAGTTTATAATTATCAAAACTAAGAAATTTCTCAAATTTTTTTCTAGTATTAACTAAGAATATTATCAGTTTTTTGAGAAATTTCTCAATTTTTTTCATGATTAAAATTGAGAATATTATCAATCTACTCTCTATTTCTTGCATTTACCTTCTCCTCCTCCTTCTACACTTTCCAGATCTGGAAATCTCTTAATCTAGTTCTACATCTGGTTCGAGATGAGCATGATTGGGATCACCATGGTGAGAGGCAATGATGGAGACGATGAGAGGCGACAATGGAACACGAAGAGTGAAGAAATAGTGTGACTCATCGAGCTTCACAGTAGCTTCGTCTTTCGCTAATGGCCATTGAATTTCATCGTCGATGCGGGCGACAACAGCGATGACGTTTCCACCTTGCAAGAGACGAACGATTGTCTCAAAAATGCAATTTTTTGGGGAGTTATCTACATATATATATATTGAATATGCATGTCTTTTTCTTTTCCCTTTTTCCCAACAAATTTGAGATCAAAACATAGCTGTCCAAAAAAATAGCCCATTTTTATACAATTGTGAAGATTTGAAACTTAAACATAAATGAAACATGCTAAAAAAAAAAAATGACTCGTATATATTTTTATTTTATTTTATTGTTTTTTAGTACAAGGGAGGAGAGGGGTAGTTGAATTCATAACCGCCTAGTAAGGTAGATGGATTCTGACTACTAGTGTTTTTTTTTATTTATGAAAAGTGTAAGGGTTGCAATGAAAAGTGTAAGGGTCCTCCTCACAAGACGCAATCTAGATTATTTTTGAGTAAAGGTTGTAAACAAGTGGAGCCGAATTCACATATGTTGCTAATGTTTGGAGCATGCATTGTGACAAGCAACAGCATACCTTGCGAGAAACAGAGGCACATCACAAAACCAAATTTCAAAGTAAATATTAGGGATAACATAGTACTACATAATAATGTTATTAATTAATGAGAAATTTCATATATTGATAGTAGAGACAATATGGTTGGATTAGGGAGATAGAGAAGAATAGCAGTAATACTACACAACAGTAATACTAACTAATGAGAAATTTTACATAGTGATAGCATAGACCATGTAGTTGGGTTAGTAAGAGAGATAGGAGTTATCCATCCAATCTCATTTGTAATTCTTTATTAAAAGACTATATATTATATAGAATGATGTTATCATTGCATTTAATATTTGTTATAAGTTTAGGCACTTTTTATGGATTGTGATTCTTTGCTATAATTATTTGTGCAAATATTTTGATTGCGTTTAGGGATTTTTCATTTTCTCATTCAAACTAGATTATTGTACCAAAAATTATTACAGAGAATTTTAATCCCTTTTTTTTATATATGATTATATATATATATATATTCTTTCAACCTCATTTTTTAGGATGCCATCTTTATTTGATGTTTTGTTTATTACATGATGTGAATGTCATTTAAATATAAATAAGTGTGAATAAGGTGTTGACTGAAATATGATAGGAGAAGTTGATAATTCTAATGTTATTTATTTATTATAAGTTTAATGAAAATGTTATTTATTTATTATAAGTTTAATGAAAGAATGAATAAGGTGTTGACTAAAATATGATAGGAGAAGTTGATAATTTTAATATTATTTATTTATTATAAGTTTAATGAAAGAGTGAATAAGGTGTTGACTAAAATATGATAGGAGAAGTTGATAATTTTAGTGGAAATTACAAATCAGAAGACAAAAAAAAAATTATAAAATTAGGAAAAAGTTTATTACTATAATAATTAAAGTGGGTAAGTTTTACCACTGAAATGCAATTTTTTTTTTTTTTTTTTGGTGATAAACTGAAATGCAATTTGTCCATAATTCTAATATTATTTATGTATTTTAAGTTTAATGAAAGAGATGCCTTGCTTGCATGTCAACTTCACATTCTCTCATATGACTAATGCATGAGGTCAGTAAACCATGTGATATGACATTATATTAACTGTTACATTATTTACTAGTAATTACTTTCATAAAATATTAATGATAGTGCTAGATAAAAAGTAAAGCTCTTATCAAAAATAGTTTCATAAAATATTAATGACAGTGCTTAAAAAGTAAACTCTTATTAAATAATATGATTAACATTATGTAAAATGTCATATCAAATAATATTGAAATATAATTATTCTAGTAGTTATTATTTTCATTTTCCAAATGCAAACTTGAGAGCTATGTACTACTCTTGGTATTGAATATACATTTAGTGCTTTACTTGTTTTTTTTATTAATTCAAATAATGTGACATCACTTTTATGTTGATTTTAAAGTGACAACATGATAGATATCACAATTTGACTTTAAGATTACTAAATAATTGCTCAATACAAAGGGCCCTTTTGACTTCATTTACAAGTTAACTATAGTTTTTTAGATTATTAACTTAAAAACTAAAATAAATTGTAAATATGTTTGGCAGACACTTTTTAATAATTTATCAAATAAATTTTTTTTAGCATGTTTGGTTAAATAAATTATCAGATAGTTTTTTTGTTGTGTAAATATCTAGAATGTCCTTATAATTATGAGCAAAGAGATGGGACTTTTTATGTCTATAAATAAGCTAAAAAAAAGTTGCAAATTTTGTTTAAGAAAATCTCTTCTTTTTTTTTTTGGTCAAATAAATTAAAAAAGATATAATTTAAAATTACAACTGAACACTATTAATTAGTTTCTTTTTATAAATAAATTAAATAAATTTACTTATAAGTGCTACCAAGTGGTATCCAACTACACAACCATATGGTATGGACACTCTCACATCAATTATAGTTTATTTTAATTTAAAAATATGTATCAGATTGTTTGGTACATATTTTGCTTATAACTTATTAAACACAAATAGCTTAAATAAACTACAAAAGTTAAAAATTGAAGAAAATATATTTTTAATTATTAATTTTTAACTTTAAATAATCCCTTGTCACCTTAATTGCCTTGACACTATTTGAACCACCTCCAAGTCTGAATTTAGGACTTTTTTCAAAAGAAGATTGTCCAAGTACTCTCTAATGACTTGACTTGGTCAGTGTAATTTAGATATATTTTTTTATTCTAAGAGTTTTTGTCAGATTATTTGATATAATTTTTATATATAACTTATTAAGCATAAATAATTTAAATAAATTTAAAAATTAATTATTTAGAAGCTAAAAGAGGAATATTTTTAACTTATACTTTTTTATTATAAATTTTAATTTACAATAAGTTACACCAAACAAATTTAATATTTAAATGGTAAATTTGTAGTTGGGGTGGGGTGGGGGCGTCCGGATCCTCTAGGGTGATTCCCTGAAGTGATCCTCTAGAGTGATAATTTATGGTGCGACACGTGTCCAATTAATGAAATCAATGGCTGAGATGTTCCCTCTCCAAAACGACGTCGTTTTGGTGAACCAGACAAAAAAAAAAAAAAAAATCAGCGAAGTTTGCAGATCGGGAGGGAGGAGGAGCAGAGAGAGAGCTGAGGAAAAATTTTCTCTGCAAATTTTTTGTTGAGTTTGATCCACAGTACTTGTCCATGAGTTTCTCGAATGTGTGGTCTCTGGATCTGGAGGCTACATACTGGGATGAGGTGGTTTTGGATCAGAGAGTGGTGGACATTGAAGGAACATTGGAGGTGGGTTTGAATTTGAATTTCTGGAAGATGTGGGTTGCCATTGATGCACAGTGAGGTTTGGGCTCTGTGAATGGAAACCTGTATATATGAAACAGAATAAAAAACAATGATGAAAGGATCAAAAGTCCTATGTTCACAAAAGTCCTGTATATATACAACGATGAACATGTATATATATATAAAGTCCTATGTTCACAATATATGAAACAGAATAAAAAACAATGATGAAAGGATCAAAAGGACCAAAGAACAAATCAAAATTTTCTAGAAAATAAGGAAAACCCAGAAAAATAATCACAATAAATTTCTTTTTGGGGGAGATTTGTTCAAATACCAAAGGATCAAAAGAGGTTTGCAAATAAATTAGCCTCTTTTAGCCCAGATCTAAGAAAACCAACCTTGAGGGCTACAAAAATCCTATGTTTTGTTTGTGCCCAGATCTAGGATATATATATATATATATGAGAAGAAAACCTCTTTGTCATCTTTATCAATCTTTGGACAGAAGCTTACCAGACCTCAAATTTTTGCCGAAGTCCATTAACCCAACAAAGCAAAAAAACGAAGAACAATGAAGAAAAAGAAATTGAAAAACTTATTTACCCAAAAAAAATAAAATAAAAAACAAATTGAAAAATGAAATAGGATTGAACTTTGAAATCCATGTACAATTAATGCAAATCAACACTCATCTACAACTCTCTCCTACTGCAAATCAACACTCTGTTTCACCAGTAAAACTTCCTTCTTCTTCCTCAGCTCTCTCTCCTCCTTCTCTCGTTTGCAAATTCTGCCCAAAAAAAAAAAAAAAAAAAAAAATTGTCTCTCCAAAACGATGTCGTTTTGGAGAGGGAACATCTCAGCCATTGATTTCATTAATTGGACACGTGTCGCACCATAAATTATCACTCTAGAGGATCACTTCAGGGAATCACCCTAGAGGATCCGGACGCGGGGTGGGGTTGGGGGTTGGGGGGGGGGGGAAGAAGAAGAAGAAAAGAAATTGTACAAAATAGAAGTTAAAATTTTCACTTATTTTTAAACTTTTGTCGGACTATATTTTCCTCATTTGTCATCTCTTCACAATTTCTTCGAAAATTCAAGATTTAAATGAACATATCTAATTTCATTTTAACGCATCACAAGTACTATAAAATCTTGTACTTAAAAAATATTTATACATATCAATGTTGAGAGAAATTAACAAGTGTATTTAAAAATTTTGATAAAATGGAGAAAAAAAAACTTGCCAAACAACACAATTTTTCAACAGTGGACCTCTTATGCATATGTCCAACTCAAGTTGGATATTTGT